>BPLR01003146.1:0-24180 GCA_021605095.1 Caerostris extrusa | reverse complement strand
TCTTGTAATTCCAGTTTTGGAGCCTGATAGCCGAGAGTGACCAGCGATCTGGCTCTCGGTGTTACTGGAGTTACGGATTCGGGTCCCGGCGCGAACTATGGATGTTTGCTAGTGGTTCGGAATCCGCTTTCAAAACCAGTAAGTCCCGGTCTAACATATGAATGTTGGACGGTTTGGCTGACAGCCTCTACTCCGTAAATAATAGCATTTCCTGTCTCGGAATCTGCCAATAAGTAGAGGAATTTGGCCCACGTGGGCTGTTGTGCCATTGAAGAAGAACGAAATTTCCAGTTATGGGGGGCCTGATGACAGAATGATTGGCGCTCGATTGCCAGAGGTGCCATGGATGTTTGTAGTGATTAGGAATACACACTTTTTATACCATAGGTCCCTGTCTAATATGACTTTAGAGCATTGGGCTGACAATCCTACCCAATAAAAAGAAAACATCATGTTTCGGAATCTGCCAACAAGCAGACAACGTTGGCCCGCCATGGGTCTGTTGCGCCATTGAAGAAGAAGGGGCCTGGTGATAAAATGATTAGCGCTCGGTGCCACAGGTTTCGGGTTCGAATTCGGAGGTGCCCTGGATGTTTGTAGTGATTCAGGTCAGTTTAAACCGTAGGTCAGGTCTAATAGGACTGTAGGGCTGACAATCCTACCTCTTTAAAAGAAAAAGATCTCATGTTTTCAGGTCTACCAGTAGGTAGAACGACCTTGTCCATCATGAGGTTGATGCGACAATGAAGAAGAATTCCAGTTATATGAAGTCATGTTAATAATGTTTTCACTTATTTTAATATCAACCTACATTTTTACAATGAAAAAAATCACCAATATTGTGACTTTTTATACTTGTTTTTTATAGGAAAGATAATAAAGATTGTTACTTATCTATTTTTATTTTTCGCTTAAAAATTGTTAGAATATTTATGTGTGCCCTAAAGACCATTATCTTCTACAAATGTGGCTAGAAATAGTTTCTTCTGCTTCAAATGCAGCCCAAGAAAATTAAAAGATTGAACACTCTAATCTATTATCACCTTAAAATTTGATTGAGTAAAACCCGATAGCTAAGTCTGCAATAACTAGAAAATAAACAATTGCTAATCAGACTACAATATTGTGCAATAATGATAATGTATTTAAGCATAATATTTAAATCTCAAATAATGTTGAAAATCTGCCAAAATGACGGCAAGAATAATCCTTTAGAAATATGTAACAAAAATTCTTATCAATTTTAATAAGTTCAAAAATGTCTTTCATAATCCTTTAATCGTTTCTATGAATCGAACTTTTTTTTATTATTTTTAATTATTACTATTTATCGCTAAATACAAAAAGTTTATTAATTTCATAACATATAAATAGAATGCCTGCATTTGACTATTTTTTATTTTCACTATCGTTCTGAATGATTATCACATGAAAAATTTTAATGTGTTTATTTCTCCATTCTGGCAATTTTAAATGGATGCTAAAGAGAAATAAAAATGTTATAAAAACTTTGTTTCTAGATAATATAATTTAATAATAGCTTAATGATTGCTATAATTCCTGCAATCTATATAATCGATATTTCAAATTAATTGTTTTTCAAATATATATAGTTGTAAAAAAAACAAATAGATTTCAAATTTCTAAAGTTTAGAATTTTACTACTATTGCAAGAATTTTCTACGAAAAATTGTCATTTATTTATTTATTACCCATAAAATATATAGACATTGTTTTCGGTCTTTAGAGGGGAGGGGAGGGGTTCGTGTCCTTGACCACTTTAAATTAAGGACGTTTTCACAGAAATTGGTTATTTTATTTTTTTTAATTTCTTTCATGAGTTTTTATACATAATATTTATTTATATATTTCTTTTTTGAAAAAGTAGCTACAAATCAGTTTTTACACAAAAGGAAATTGTGGGTTTTAAGCAGGTCATTAATCAGATATTAAATTAAAAATAACAGTTGTTGTAATAATACGAGTATATATTTTTAAATAGCACAAAGCCTCTAGTGAAAATAATTGAGTAGTTATTAAATAATTTTATGGGTAACATTTATATCGACCAGCCGATTACAATTTTTTTAATTAATATTTTTATATACTTTTAATATTTATTTAATATGAACCAACACACGTTAATAAATGTAATTGTAAATTATTATTACCTCATTAAGTTCAGAATCTGTATTCAATGGATACGAAATTAAAAATTTAAAAAGAATATCCCGACTCGTGGCTCGAGTGGCAACGACATCAGGGCTGAGGTTCAATCGGCTGGCGGCTTTGTTGTGAACACTGTTTCAAAAACACGGGGAGACTCGATGGCGTTTGGGATGGTCAGCATCTTGCCTCGTTACTCGGACTGCCCTAGGGAGAGTTTTCGGAGTTTTTCTCCATACACAAATGCGGATAGTGCTATCTAAAGGTCCTCCCGGAAGGCACTGTTTTTCCTCTTTCAGTTACACGGAGCCAAGTCGGACTTCTACCTACTGGTGCTGCATCATAATAGAAGTTCATTCCCTGCTTCCATGAGACCACACGGGTTCTTGGACTTGGTGTAGATGTTGCTGTTGACTAAATGGGATAAGAAACAACAACAAATGTAAAGTATCAAAAAATAATTTGTTATTAAAAGTAATTTGAAAAACTATATCGACATATAGCCTTAGTCACACACCTTAGTCTTACAAATTAGAAGAAAGCTATTCATTTTTTCCCAATTATAAATTGTTCTTGTTATTTAAAATGATTTTTTTTATGTAAATATAATTATGGGACTTTATACTGATTATCAAGGTCTATAGACTTCGGAATTTTTTTAATGCTTAAAATTTTATCATACCATCAATTTTTATTCCGATTATAAATAACTTTAATTTTTAAAATTCTTAACTGCGTGTTCCGATACAATAATTTAAAATATAAATTGCAATTCATTTTTATTCAATTACATTTTCAAATTCATTTAAAAATTACAATTACGCAATAATTAATTATATTCTTCTAAAACACGTATAAATTTATAATGAGTTTAATAATAGTGCGTTTAAAAATTGCATTACAATAGCTCGAATTTCTTCAATGAATTAGATTTATCTGATACGCATTAGAAATAATACAAATTACAGAATGCAGGCATTCAATGTTAATTTAATCATCTGATACATTGGAAAAGTAGGCAGATAAACAAGAATGCTCGACAATGATACATTTTAAACAGCTTCTTGCATCAGCATCGTTAAAATCAGACTAATACATTCAACTGGAGATTAAAAAGAAAAGGATAACACTAATTTATACAGCTATTGGGCAATCTTAACTTCCGACAAGCATCTGAAGTATGACTTTGACCGTAACCCGACGTCCAAAACACAATTACATCAAACCCAATCTCCCAAAACATTCTGCGAACTGGTAGTTGGATAATGAAATTGGTTATTTTTGCTCGAGACAGCTGCATTGTGCTTCTAAGTGGTTTGTCATACACGTCGTGTCGAATTCAATGAATTCTAGCATGAAAAGAAAGGTGAAAAGTAAAGATAATGATGTCATTGTCAAAAAAATGAACGAGCCGCATTTCTTAACAATGGTGGTAACTGTAACACCCGAATCCTTACTATTCTCGATGGACCAGATATTCTTTTTTTTTAAATTCGGAAGTATGTCACAATTAACAGGAAGAAAAAAAAAGTTGAAGCATCAAAATATTCTTCCTCCATTTTTTTTTCTCCTTTTGCTTTTATTTTTTAATTTCATAACATTTCAGAATTTTTTTTCAGTTTATAAAAATATGTATCAATGCCTTTGTATTTTTTTTTTTTTTTTTTATTTATCTTTAAAATTGCAAAACACTAATTGTGTAACAACAGCTCAGCACGTGAACCAAATATTTCACAAGATTATTTCTGCGGCTGGAAAAGGATTGCGTTGTGATATGTAACCAACTAAGGGACACTACTGCTACTACTGCTGCTACTGCTACTGCTACTACACCACACCACACCACATCACTGTACCTAGAGCTGAGTTGCTCTTTTACTGTTTCGGAATGATATGGGTGAGAAGTCAGATTCTGCTCTTGACGCTCTACGGTCATAGGAGACTGGGACCTAGGCTTAAATTGGATTCGAACCATTACAAACATCCATGGTCCCTCCGGGTCTCACACCCGAAACCTGTGGCACCGAGCAATAGTCACTCGGCCATCAAACCCCTATCGATCATTTTGGGTGCATGAATTATATCCAGAAATTAAATTTTAAAGTGGTAACTGTAACACCCGAATCTGACTATTCTCGATGGACCAAATATTTTTTTTTAAATTCGGATGTGTGTCACAATTAACAGAAGAAGAAAAAAAAAATTGAAGCATCAAAATGTTCTTCCTACTTTTGCTTTCTTCAAATTTCATAACTCTTCAGAATGTCCAGTTTAGAAAAACATGCATGAATGCATCTGTATTTTTACAAAAATCCATCTTTAAAAATTACACAACACTAATTGTGTAGTAACATTCGTGGTATAAATCTAAGCAAGTGAACCAAATATTTAACAAGATTATTTCTGCAATTGGGGGCCTGAATGGCCGAGTGGCTAGCTCTCTGGCCCTCAGTACCACGGTTTCGGGTTCGAGTCCCGGCGGTGCCATGGATGTTTGTAGTGGTTCGGAATCCACTTTAAACCATAGGTCCCGGTCCTAATAAGGCGTTGCGGGGGCATTGTTACTCCGTCCGTGGCTTATCTTCAAGTTACACGCGCCCCCTGGGTAATGCAAAGTGAGTAACGTCTGTGCAGCGCTTGCCTTAAGGCATCCAAGACCAAGCTATCTAAGTGTTTTGCCAGCTGCTATGGAACAAAAGAAAATGTCTGCAATTTGGAGATTATATTGATATGTAACTATCTAAGAAGACAGCCAAATTCATTCATGTAAGCATCATTCTGTTCGTGGATGTAAAGATCTTCTTCAATGGCGCAGTGGCCGAGCGGCTAGCGCTCTGTCGCTCGGTACCACAGGTTTCGGGTTCGGGTCTCGGTGTCATGGATGTTTGTAGTGGTTCGGAATCCACTTTAAACTATAGGTCCTGGTCTGTTTAGCCCAACGTGTGCACAAGATGACCGTAGAGTGACAAACCAAACCAGTCAATGGCGCAGCAACCCCATGGAGGACCGACGCTGTCTGCGTACTGGCAGATTCCGAAACATGAGATGCTTTCTTTTTACGGGGTAGCATTGTCAGTTCTAAGCCCCAAAAGTCATATTGGACACAGATCTATGGTTTAAAGGGGATCCCAAACTACTACTAATATCCATGGCAGTGTCGAAACTCCAACCCAATGCCTGTGGCACCAAACGCCAGAAGGTTAGTCACTCAGCCATCAGGCCCTGTGTGATGAACTCCCCCTGACATATCACATATCCATTGTATATAAGAAAAGTACAATTGATAAATTTTTAAATTTTATTTTGGTGAAACATTTAAACAGTAAACATTATTCAACTTTTGTTTAAGAAAAGAAAATTTTTAATTATAATCAGTATATTATTGTTCAGTGTTTTTATTTCAATATTGTCGATAACGTATTAGTCTACATGTAACATCCCTAACTAGAAATTTGTTTTCGGGGTAAAGGGGGGGAGTAGAGGATCCCTGCGTATTTATCTCCTAAACGTGTTTCATTTTAAAATTGACAAGTCATATGTGGTTGTAGCTAAATATATATTAAAATATGCAAACCACTACATTCTAATTGATCAATACATATTTATGAATAATATTTTCAGGCATGGACTTCAAAAATTTCGTTAAATAAAGCCATTCGACTCATGTCTTTTGCACTTGATTACTACAAAATCAAATCAAATATTCTTCTTCTTCATTGGAGCAACAGCCCGTGGTGGGTCAAAGACTGGTTACCTATTGTCAGATTTCGAGACAGGAGATGTTTTGTAAAACAGCAACTGCACAAAAATTTGAATTTGATCCTCAGAACTCTAGCTGTGTACATTGCCGTTAAATCATAAGTCGGGTACTTTGCATGATTTGGTGACTGTACAACACGCTTAAATGCAAATAAAGCCTATAAATTTAGTAAGAACTTCTCATTAATTGCTATAAAGCAAGTTAGTTAAGTTAAAAGAAATAAAGTAAAAATCAAGATTACTGCGATGTATAAAACAGTATTTTTACAGCATGATATTTATAAAAAGGATTATTCATATTTTTGTGTACCATTATAGAGTCGCTAATTTTTTATGTTAAATCTGCCAATTAAGTATGTCTTCTTCTTATTCATTGGCGCAACAGCCCCATGGTGGGCCAAGGCCAGCTGCCTACTCGTAGATTCCGAAATATGAGATGTTTTTGTTTTTTTACGGGGTAGGGTTATCAGCCCTACCCTGTGAAAAGGAAACATCCTTTTGGGTTTTATTTGTTAAAAAAATTATAATTAAAATTATTCAAAAATAGAAATTCTTCGGATTACAAACATTTATTCAGTTTTAGTAAAGCACATGTAACATTTAGTAAAAAAAATTATACTAGCGAATATTGTTGAGTTTTTGTTATGGAAACTGACGTATTTCTAGTTCATTTCTTGTCAGTTCTCTTTTGTTTTTTTGTAATTATGTATTGTGCTCTTTATACCTATATATAACATTTATTATTACATGATAATTATAAATTTCAGTTATTTAATTTAATTAACAGAAAGAAAAGTCATATTAGACCAGGACCTACGGTTTAAGGTGGATTCTGAACCGGTACAAACATCCATGGCACTGCCGGGACTCGAACCCGAAACCTGTGGCACCGAGCGGTGAGTCTAGTATGCCTACTAACATGTTAATTTTATTTAATTGAATAAAATACATACGAAACAAAGGATAAGATAATTTATTTGAAATTCTACAAATCGTATCCTTTTGCCCCAGGACATTTTTTTTTTTTTTTTTTTTTTTTTGTGCAACAATACTTCGTCATATTATTGCCTGTCGGAAACTATTTTAAGCTTAATTGTTACACACTTCGTAAGGTGAAAACCCGGTAAAATTACACTAATGCAATCAGATTGTTGATGCGAAACGCTTACGTGTTAATATAAATTCTACAGTCTTTTTGCGTTTCTGAAAGCGGTTATACTGTACGGCAAATGGCTAAGGAGAATTAATTTCCATCTATTCACCAAGCCGGTTTTTACGCATATTTCCATTGCATCACAAACTAGAATGCGTATATGGCATATGTAAATCTTAATTTGATTTCCGATATCACTTACCTCAGTAAAAAAAAAAAATTTTAAATAAAACATTTAAAAAAAACTTTTGATTAATTTGTATTTTACAATAAATATGCATGTTTACATAAAAATTTTTTTTAACAAATCATAGATATACTGTAATTTGCTGTCTATAAGCTGCGGCTTATACGTTAAAAGAGACTTTTTAGTTTCTTGATGCGGATTATAAGCTGCTGCGTATAATATGTGAATATTTATGCTTTAAAGGTGGGTAAAAACTAATTTTAAAAAAAAGCCGCTAAAAATATTTTTTTATGAACATCATCCTCATCGTCATCATTGGCGCGACAGACCCATGATAGGCCAAGACCATCTGCTGTATTCCGAAACATGAAATGTTTTCTTTTTTTTTACGAATAGGGTTGTCAGTAGGGATTGTAATACCGGTATTTTGAGCCATTTGTACAATTTTGTAATACCGGTATTCACAAGTTTAAATACCGTTTTCGGTATTTACTAGAAATTCGGAATTCTTATCTGTGAAAGAATTCTTATCAGGGAAATTCTTATTCTTATCTGTGAATTCTTATTCAGAATTCAGAACCTATCCACATTCAGAAGAATTCGGTACAGTTATCAAATATTATGATGACACTAATGTCGATAGTATAAAGGAATTATCTCTTGATCTAAAATTAGAATTGGCGATAACTAAAAATTTCAACAAACCAAATACAATACAAAAATCAACAGTATCCAAAACAATCCGACGAGAAATAGATTTATTTGAAGATGAGAATTTAGAGGTAAATACTTGGAAAAAAAGTATATCGCACATTGCTAACAGTACCACCAACTAGCATATATCGAAAGACCGTTTTCGACAGCTGGTAATTTTTGCACAAAATTACGTTCCGAGGCTTAATGATAGTACAATTGATGCATTATGTTTTTAAGATCACATTTCAAAAATTTGTAATAGTACTGAATACTGACTGTATAGTGATACTTACACTTTTCGAAATTTAAATAAATAAGATGCCCTTTACTTTTTTTGTGATTTTTTATATACTGTTATAATTTATAAGTTACATTTTTGTGATGTTTACATTCTCTAATAAAATTGGCAAATAAAACCTGTCTAAAATTTCTACTACCGGTATCGCAGTATTAAGATCTAAAAAAATAACGAATACCGGTATTGAACTTTGTCCGAGTGCAATCTAGTTGTCCAGCCCCATGCCCAACTTTCTACAATCACATTAGATTGGGACCTACGGTTGAAAAACACTGTCACTGTCACTGTCTATTTGCCAGCTGCATTAGAAGGAAAAAAAAAAAAAAATTTCATGAAGTAAGGTCGGTAAATACTTTTGTTTTTATCACGGTTCTAATAGATATATTTCAATTTTTTCCCGTCTTTCCATCTCATTAATAAGCACCTATGTTAATTTACCATATTTGAAAATAAAATTTTTAAAATAGAAAAAAATATTCTACGGATTTAAAAGAAATTAATCGCAAGTATATAATAATTTAAAGAAAAGAGAACATGCTCATTGTTTGTCGACTATTATACGAGATATTTTTTCATAGCTTAAAACAACGGCTGCGAATTGTAGGTAGAAAATCACAACCAAATCGCAAAATAGGTGCCGTTGGGATTTGGCGACTTTTGTGGTGCCAACTGAACGATAAGTCACCAAATGTGGTAATCCGAGTTTCTTTAACTGTTTGCAATTCACTTCACTTACAATCGCAACAATTTTCTTGGCGGACTTTGGCAAAAGAATTTTTGATGCCAAATCCCAACGGCTCCTATTCTGCGATTTTTGTCACCTTCACAGTAAATATTAACATATTTTTATACACAATTTATTGCACACAGGTTAACACGCTAAAGAACGAAAATTCTAATATCTTGGTGCTGCCTGCTTTTCTTTATCATCGCAAGTCTTTCCTTTATTGAAAATTAAATATTTTAAACAATGAAATTTAACAAAAATTTTATAAATCCAGGTTTAATTATATCTCGGAATTTATTTTTACAAACTTTTTATTCTAACAATGCGTTCGATATCCAACATAAACTCAATGTCAAATATGCACTTTTTCATCAACATCTTTTGATGTATGCATTAAAATAAGCTTTGGTAATATCTCTTGATCCTTAAATGATTGTACATTTTTCTATAAAAATTTTACATATTAATATTTAAAATTTTTATAAAGAAAAAACAAAGAATAAAACTTTTTTTTTTTTTAAAGAAAAATAAAAACAGTAAAATTCAAACTTTTAAAAAAATACATGGAAATGACTCATATTGGTTCAAAATAATGAATGACATTTTTAAATATTGTTTGAAAACTTCCTTCTATATTTTAAATATGTTCTTTTTATTAAATAGTTAAAATTGTAAATGAGTTTTTTATCAAATTTATTTCAATGCTGTATTCTCATTTTAATATTCCTGTATATAAAAACAAGTTTAAAAATAAGCATGGTACATGAAATACTAATATGTACAATTGCTAATTCTTATTAATAAAAATAATATTCCTATTTTATAAAACGAAATTATGTTTATCTCAAAGAAGAAAAAAAAAATCAACATGTTAATAATTCTTTTAAAAATATGTCGATTAATATTTTAAGCACTTCTTGTCAAAAGAAAATACTAATAAATGCCCCAATTCAAGTTTGTATTGCTTATTAACTTTCAGTGTTAAACATTGTTTTTTTCTTCAATTTATTACTGAATGCTAGAAAAAAATAATAAACTGCATAAAAATTAAGAATTTTTTTAAATCTTAATTTTATTTATAATTCAATATTTGCTATAGTAAAAAATATATATATTCCGTAAATTACTTCTTAATATGGATAGTAAACTAATTTGAAACTTCAAATCAAATGAAAAAAAGAAAATAATTATCAGTTAATTTTTTGTTAAACTAAAACATTTACTATTTTATTATTTTTTTTTTAAAACTGAATATTTTTTAATTAAATAAAATTTAAGATTATAATCATACTACAGATGTATAAAGACATACCAATAATAATTTAAAAGCAGAATTTTCAGATTATCATGCAATATATTTAGCACCACTTGGATGCATAAGTCATAAGTTTAAAATCTAAGCATATTTCATTTTGATTTCTTTATTTTTTATGAATCTGTAAAAGTGACTGATTTATTCATACACAATAAAAAATTTGGAATATATATATATATATACACTAAGAGCCAAAACATTATGACCACCTGTCAATAACGAGTTGGCCTTTGGCGCGCAACACAGCTTCAACCCGCCTTGGCATGGATACCACAAGTCCTTGGTAGATGGCCGGAGACAGATTGTACCAGATGTTTAAGCAACGGTCACGCAAATCCGAGATATAGCGAATTGGTGGTCTTTTGAACTCTGAGCTGCCGTCCCAGAACATCCCAAATGTGTTCTATCGGATTGCGATCCGGTGAGTTAAGCGGCCAGGACATTAACTGGAATTCAGCATCATGTTCCTGGAACCACTCAACACAATTTTAGCTCTTGTGACAAGGGGCATTGTCCTATTGAACATTCCATTCCAGCTGGAAAAACAGAGGCCATGTAAGGCTGCAACTGGTCCGCAATGATGTTCAGATACCCCTGTAGCATTCATGATCTGCTCTACCACAACCACGGGTCCCAGAGACGCCCAAGAGAGCATAATACCGCCACCACCGGCCTGTGTACGCCTACTGTACATTGAGGGAGCAACTGTTCGCCTGGAAGACGACATCCTGACACGGCCATCGGCGTGATGAATGACAAACCGTGATTCATCTGACCAAGCAACTCTCTCGCACTGATCCATGGACCAGTCACGATGTTCCCGGGCCCAGCGCAGGCAGAGTTGGCGATGACGCTTGGTCAGCAAAGCGCGGCAAGGAGTGGGACGTTTGCTGCGTAGCCCCATATCCAACAGTGTCCGCTGAACAGTGTGCTCAATACTATTCTACTTGGCCCTGCATTGTATTGATCAGCTGAGCCACTGTCTGGCTCCGGTTTTGAGCTTCCACCCATGCGAGACAGTCTCCGACGACCTTTCTCTTTGATAGCGTGTGGACGTCCAACACCATGTCGCCTTACCGCTGGTTTCACCGTCATTCATCCACTGCATATAGGTACTAACAACTGTAGATCTCGAACAACCCACGAGTCGTGCAGTTTCGGAAATACTTGTTATGAGCCATTACAATCTGCCTTCTATCAAAGTCGCTTAGATCCGCAGCCTTTCCCATCACACACAGAAGTAAGTGAAAGAATGATTCTTCAGACCCTCCAGCAGCAGTTAAATACCACTTCCACCTGATCACGTGCCTTCCACGTCATCCAGGCGAGTTCATTGCAAAAATGTAGGGGTGGTCATAATGTTTTGGCTCTTGAGTGTATATAAAACATGTTTATGACATTCAAATTCATATTCATATTGAGACTAAATGAGAAACTACAATATAAATTAAAACCTATTTGGAATAATATGTATAAATTGAATTATGATTTTTTTTTTTTTTTTTTTAATCCTATTCATTCTAGTTGAAATTTTTGCATATTCGTAACACCATCAAAGCACAAATTTTTTTATACACAGTTGAAAAAAATTAAAATTATTACAGATTATTCTAGTTGAATTTGTGTCAATAATTTATAAATTCAAAGATAAAAAACTATTTATGATAAAATTTTATTGCACATTAATCAAACATTTTTTTATACTGTTCACGATAGCTATTGTACTTTCATATACAATAAATATTTAAGATAACAGTGAATTTGAGTACCATAATTTTCTGTCTGTAACTTACTGAAAATATATTAAAATTAATTTTGGTGTGAATTATAAACCTCTGCATATAATCTGAGAGACTGTCTTTTCGACTTTGAAAATTCAATTAACAATTCCTAAAAATTTACAAGACTCTTTTTTTTCCCCTCCCAAAGAAAACCATCAAGATTATATTATGAGAAAGAAATAAAGAAATCTTCAAAGGAAAACCCTCTAGGTGTGCAATTAAATATTTTAAAAATAAATGAAGGTAAAGGTAGCCATAATTATAAAGAAAAAAAGTGAAATACAAAGTACATCATTAGCCCATGTGTACAAATATAAAAAGGTTTGGAACTAAATAGCATTTAAAGTTTTCTGCAAGGCAAAAATAATTGATGGTGATGTTGTTGTTATAAAGCAGCTGGCAATACAGAGACAGTTAATCTTTATGCCATAAGCAAGGGCTGCACAGCTGTTAATCATTTAACACTATCCAGGAGGCACGTGTAACTTGAAGATATGCTATGGACGAGAGTAACACTACCCCCGACAATGCTCTACTCTCCGAACCACTACACATAACCATGGCACCACTGGGATTCGAACCCGAAACATGTGGTACCAAGCGCTAGCCACTCGGCCATCAGGCCCCTAATTGATGGTAATAATCCTGATTTTCATTTGCTTAACAAATAATCAATAAATTTTTTAAAAATTTGTTCAATTGAAAATCTTGCAGTTTACCCATGGCAGTTAATTTACACTATATTTTATTATAAGCACTGAAAACACTCTTAAAATTAAAAAATTAAACTTATGATTAAGTTTAAAATAAGTTATGTCTAATAATCCAAATGAAAAGTTGCAAAGTCTAGAGATTACACAACACTACATATTATAGACAGAAAATCATGGTATTTAAAATTTTTTTCAATTTTAAGAATATATCCATCTTTAATCCGTACAATAGGCAAAAATCACATCTATAATAATTTGACCGATATTTATGTATAATTTAAATAAAATATATTTCAATTTGGTTCAAGCATACAACAAATAACAACACAATAAAAGACTTCAGGAATGAAAAACATTTCTGAACAAAAAACAAATAGGAAAAAAAAAAATCACAAGATGTAGAAAAACAAAAATTTAAAAATAAGTAGAAGTGATAATATATATATATATTAGATTATAATAATGTATCATAAAATATACAAGTTAAAATGTTTTTCATAAATTCTGTGTATATGTCTCACTTATATTTGATAGATTGAGATTGTATATTCCTTAAAAAAACAAAAAAAAAACTTATGTTTTCTACTATTAAAAAAAAAAATATTAAAACAGCAATGAAGACAGAGACATAATAAAATTGCTATTAAAAGCTGTTAAGCTCACAAATAAATTTTAATGATGAAGTGACTAAACCACAAAAATTTGTGTAATAAAGTAATTAAAATAAAATATCAATTTAAGAAGTAAAAATAACAACTATTTATTTTTTGCTATGAATTATAATAAAAGCAAGCAAACAGAAAATATCGTAAAAATCATACACATTACCAAAATGAAGATAAACCATGCTATACTAAATACGCAAATGAAGTGCACCCATAATAAAAATAGTAATTAACTATACTTTTTAAGCATGTTTTTACTTACCAAACACCACAGCAAAGTAACTTAATGTTGTTATCAAATCAAAAATTAATGTGCCTTTTAAAAGAATGATTTCAAAACTGAGTAATTTGTTCATCATAAATTTTTATTATTATAAAAACAAAGCAGTAATATAGGTCATGTTTTAAAATATGTTTCTTAAACAAATACATGTTCTTACCGATATTAAATTTGATAAAAACTAATTTAGTGTAAATGTCACAGTAAATTTTACACTTATTTATATATATATATATATATATATATATATATATATATATGAATCCAATATATAATGACCATTTTCAATAACAAAAAACAGTTAACATTTTAAACATCAAGCAACCTTTTTGTTTTTAATATTCTATAAAAATACACAACAGTAAAAAGTTTCACAACAAATAGTTCATAGGAAAACTTAAATTTCATAAACATTTATCCTGCAAATATACAAAACATATAGTTATGAAAAAAAATGTTTTGTTTTTTTAAAATTTTAACTAAATTAAAAAACTTAATATTGTATTTAATTAAAATATGTTTTATTAAATAATGATCAGACACATTTATAAAATTCAGTTAAAAATAAACAAAAGACTTAACATAATATGCATGATACTGAGAAAAATGCATGAACCAACAGTTTTAAAATGTCCAATAACTAATTCTCCATAATCTACAACACATTGTCTGAGATTTAAAAAAAAAATTAAAATTTTGTATTTATATTCATTCTAAGAAATTAAAAAAGAAAAAACATTTGAAATAAATTTTTAATATATGGAATTTTTTGATGAAATTTGTAATATAAAAATAAAAAAAAATTTCAGTAACAAATGATTTCTTTCTAAGTAAGATGATTTAAAACACAGAATTAAAAATATTAGTCAGCCACATTTTCCTAGGAACCAATGATCTAGGGAAGAGCTTGTAAACACCATAAAGTCCCAAACTAATGACACCCCAGCGAATGCTCTGTCGAAAAATTTTGCTGCTGAGAGATGCATCAGAATGCTGTAAAAGAAATGCAATAATAATGAATATTTTTTTTTTTGGAAAAAAAATAAATACATTAAAATTCTATAAGAAAATATACTCATGGACAATAAAATTTCAGTGCAAACATAATGCAATTAAAAACTATTTAAACTAAAGTCTTGATGTACACTGTAATCTTATTTTTAAATAATTAGGCATGATCACATATTTCATAACAGATTCATATACTGCCATTTTAGTCCACAATCCAGCATGTGAAAAATATCAGTTATTGCAAATCAAAATGTAGGAAGAATATAAAACAGATGCCAGAAATAAATTTACATTAGCTGATGAACTTGGAAAGAGGCCATAGCATGATAAAAGGGTAGATATTCCTTAGTCAAAAGGACAAAGTATGAGTGAATTAATAGAGTACCAGGGACTAAATCCTGTTACCTCAATTTTAATTATTATTAACCTTAATCAGAATTCTAGAATTCACAGAAAATAAAAGTATTCCCTAACATCATTGTGAGACATTTCTTAGAATGATAAATTCTTTATCACATCAAACAATTCATTCCTCCATGAATTCTTAAAGTATTCTCTAATCTGGTTTACCATGTCCCATGTATGTTAAATTGTGGCAATAGATCATGTCAGCCAAGGAAAATTACAAAAAAGAAGAAGACAATGAGACATGTTTGCTGTAAAAGGGGATGAAATAATTTTGTTGGAGAATAGTTCAAGTGTGATGTGCTCAGAAGGATAATGCAAAAGTTGTTATCAATATAGCCTTGAGTTGTTAAATTTGTATGTAGAATGACTAGAAGCAATATCATAAGAGATAGTACACCGTAGGATAAAGGCCTACAAGAATAATGAAAAAAAGAAAATTTAAAAAGATATGATAATTGCCTCCTATGCATAATGAATTTCATGCCAAAATCCACAATTTTGAACAAATCTTGATACTTCACATAACTCTTAGTCAAGTACTGTGAGATGGTACAGAAGAGGTTATAGTACATTAGGTGACATGATACTCTTGGACAATGCAGATTTGTTGCACAATCATCCGATCTTCCACATTTGAGCAACTTGGTCTTTCAGAACCTTTACTCCGACGATGCATTTCTTTCAGCAGCTATTGTTGCTTTTACCTATAACTGCAATATCTACATGGTGCAATTAAAGGCTTACTACTCAGCATAAATCCTAACTATGCAGCTATGTCATTATAATATTACAACTTGTGTCTCCAGCGAATTGCAACACGAAGAAATAAAGTCTCTGCAAATTGTTACCTGTTTTGTACAATGCTTTGTAAGGCTGAAAGGTACACTATATTTTAAATTAACACATAATGGCTGTAAAATTTAATCACTTACATAATAACAACCTTGTGCCATTCTCTAACTTAACAATTTTCATACATTTCAATTTACATTTTGGCTAAGTGACCTTTTTTAATAAGAAATTTTCTTACTGTAAAAATTTCTGGTATATCTTCATCTTTAACATTCCCCCATCTTTCTTGAATACCAGGAACATGGCCAATCCCAACCACACCAACAACTGTACTTGGAGTAGCAACTGAGGAAAAAAAGAGTTTCATATATAAATAATATTAAAAAGCAAAAAAATATTTTTACATTATTTCATAAAAGCTTTTTTTTTAAGTGAATTATATTTATTAGCATGCACTTTATTTGCTACACCTTTTTTTTATATTTACTTGATAAAAAACACTTTTTTACTGAATATTATAATGAATTTATAACATCTCATAAAATCAGATTTAATTTCAAAGAATGTTGAAGATAATAAAACTCATATTCTAATGATACTCTTAAAAAACTGCAGAAATTTATTTCATTTGATTCCAACGCAAAAGAGACACTTGAAACATTATTAATAAATCAGTATTAGATTTTCACACAATTATTTATTTATCATTTAGTGCTTTAATACAACTTATTAGAATAATTGTCTCAATGTTCTTAAATAATTCATATATCCCTTTCATTATCATATCATCCCAAAGTTAATACTCAATCAGAAACTTGCCTAATTTCCAAGAACAAAAGTAATTAAAAATAAATATTGGCATGCAAAATTAATAATTTTAGTAAATATATTATACTGTAAGATATTAAATCAAAAAGTGTGTCAGAAAAGTTTTCCACTTGTAATATCAGGCTATTAGTGAAATTACCATATACTTTTATATAAAAAGTCATTATAATCTCATAAATGAATCAAATGGTTTTTGTTAAGAAAATATTCTCAAAATATATTCTTAAGCTCCTGAATGAATTTTAACTCAATAAATTTATCTACACAACAGCAATTTAAAGAGATGCAAAAATTTTATATGTAAAACTCACTATCAGGTGATCGTGGGGAAATAATTGGAAGTGCAGCCATTTGTAACGAGTAGGTTAAATAAATGTCACGCTCAGTCACAAATACTTGACTCAATTCTGGAAATTCTCCTGTCATTTCAGCTAACATCTCCTCCAATAAGTCTTTTTGCTTACAACGCTCCACTTCTTCTTTACTAAAATAAAAATTGTTTTCATTGCCTTTAAAAAATAAGCGCAAATATAGATTGATATTTTATAATATATTTTTAAATAAATCAAAGCACCTTATTGGTCCTTTTGCTCTTAACATATGCCAAGCAATGCGGAATTTTTGCCACAATGACAGCCTGGCTAAAGCTCTTTGAAGAGTAATATGTATTGGACGATCTCCTAAGTGTACCACACAACCCGGAACTTGTTGGGCCTAAAAATAATGTATGATAAAAATAATTGAATTAATTTTAGAATACTTAATATTTACTAACAAGAAACATTAAACTATAATTGACAAACTACATAAAATTGTTATTAAAAATTAGAAAAAATTAAAAGATTTTTAAAAAATTCAATAAGCATCTGTATTGTATATTATTTAAACCTAGTGTTCAAAATCTTGAAAATTTACACATTTTGAACAATTTCCGAAAAAATTAAGGTATGGATTTTTAATTAAATTTTCTATAAATATGCATAGAATAGTTTGATAATATACAATACAAGAAAAAAAAATAATAATACCATATAACAATAATAGTATGCAGTCATGACTGTCAGTAAGTCTCAGTAAATTAATCAGTAATCAGTAATTTTTTTTTTTTTTTTTTTTTTTTTTTTTTGCAGAAATGTACAGAATCCACATTGTAAAATCATGCATCAATTTAATTTTCACTTCTTGGATGAGATGACAAAGTCTCAAGTGCATTCTAAACATGTCAAATTGGACTTTGGCCTAGATATTAGCTGGCCAGTTTGGTTGGTAAATACTCTTATTTTAAGATAAACACCAATAAAGTGCACCCTAAGTGGACGAAGCTTACCACCCATAAAAATAAACCAAGGATCAAAAAGTGCTGCTGAAAAATCAAATATACGGTTATAGATTTCATCTTTCCAGAAAAAGCCAATAGTAGAGCCTTTTTTCCTGGATATTAGAAGAAAGGCATTAAGGCCCAGATATCTTTATATGAAGATATATTGAAAATCAGGCTAAATTGTGATTTATCCACTGAAGTCTGGTCAAAGTTTATGTTGTACAAACTATCAAACTATGTTTATTTCCAAGCTAAAGTGAACAAGATGCAATCAATGAATTTCTGACATGAACCATATGGGAAAAAGTAATCCTTGAAACTTAAATTCCAAGGGAATAAAGATTTGGATGCTTAATTTTGGAGCCATAATAGTCCTATGATCGAGTACTTTATATTACACTTTGAAGCATGAATTAGTGATTGCCCTACATGAAATCTACTGCACTAATCTTTTCCATCTCATTTTAGTATCAATATACTGAATGTCACATAGCATGAATAAACTAATTCAATTGAAAAAGGTTGTTTTTACTTTTCGTGTCCTTCACTACTAAAACTAGGTATAGATACAACAGTACGCTTAAGAATTCAACACTAAAAATTTACATTATCATTCACTTGTAATTTTTACTTTTGATTCATTATTTTTAATGAAAACTAACAAAATATGTAAATTTTCCTATTTTTTAAGCATTTTAATTTCATTTGATATTTTGTAACTTTTTCCTTTTTTTATAAGATGTTATTTATCTCATAATAATACTTATTTTACTTGGTTATTTATGCTATAATACTTATTTTATAAGTATGTTCTATGTCCTAAAATCATCAAATTAAAAGATTACATAAAACAATGATAATTCATGGATGTTAACCAGTTTTGCAATTTCCAATGTTTTAAAACTTGAGTTCAATGAGATGAGTTAAATTAAATTCCTTAAACTAAAAAAGAGCTCTCTAATTAAATAATCTGTTAACTAAAATGCTTTTATTTTATCTGTGTTATTATGTAAAATAAAATATATCATACAATTATCTCTTGCCATATTTTTTTTTCTTTTAAATTACTGAAGTTAAAATATTTCAAATAAGTTCTAAAATTTATTCTTAATTCCTTACTTAACATAGCACTTACATATCTTAAATACAAAGAAACTAATAGATTACTGGAATGAACTTTTAGTTTTTAAGATTAAAACAGAAATATATATAAAAATAATTTATTTTACTTCAGTATAAGCTCTCCTAAATTCACCACCTGGAGCCATGCCCAGCTGCTTTGTTAAATGGGCTGACATACTTAAAAGAAGAAAATATAACACACCTTGCAAAAGGCCATTCTATAATGAAAAATAAATTTATAAACATAAAAGTACATGCAAATAAAATTTTATATAAAAAGTTGATACATAACAAAAAAATATATTAATTATACCTGTTCAAGAGTTGCTGTAATTTTTTGAAAGTTTAAACCTTTGGCTTCTTCTAGAATAGTAGCTTCATCTAAGGATAACAAATTGACCCTACTTTTGCACAATTCAAGCATTACACTATCCGGCTGAACAGCCTAATTGTCTAAAAGAAATGAAGAAAGCACTTAAAATGATAAAGACATTTAAATTTTAACATAAATTTAATAATTAATAAATTTATGATGTAAATTTCAGTAAAAATAGGAATTGTTTTTAATGTTTTTTTTTTTTTTTTTCTGAGATGTAATTATCCGCTTATGCACAATATTATGAATAATAAAAGAACTTATTTATCTTGTTCAAATATATTACAAAACTATTGTTTCAAATTATTTCATTACAATAAAATTATAAAAGTTCTAAATAATTAATATTTTTTTTTAGCTTAATATAAGATATCATTACCAAAATAAATCTAGCATATTTACCACTTCTACTATTGGCTTACCTTAACTAAAGTAATATTTTAAATCACCAAAATAAATTTTATAGGTAAGATATTTGTATGCAGTTGGTTTTTTTGTTACAGTAGCAAATTAAATTTTTAACATCAAGAGCACAAAACCAAAAATTAAATTTTATTAAGGAATTAAAAATATAATATAAACATACAGAAAGCATATTCATTTGCCACAAATAAAACATAAGAAATCAGGAACTACATGAATTTTTAAAATTAAAAGAATTCTTAATGATTTTTTACTTATGAAATAAACTCTTTTTAATAAAAAAATACTATATATTTGTATTTATATGCTAGGAAATCAAGCACTGAGTAACAAAACTTAAGTCTTTTAAAAAAATGCTTAAATAAATTTCTCTTAAAAACATTGCTTATTTCTTTTTAAATGATATGAAAGATTTTTCCAAAAAACTGCGAATTATATTACAAAAAATTGTATTATATATATTAGCAAACAATTCAAGCATGGTTAACTATTTTTAATCAAAAAAATTATTATAAACATAAATATAAAAAAATTTATGAATGTAAATTGATTAAATAATACTAACTTTGGCTACATCTTCTTGACTTTCTAAACTAAAATGAGCAGTACCCACTAAATACACTCTTGAGCCCATGTTTGTTTCAAGAACAGTAACAGTTTCAGGTAAATTTGTAACAGGATTACTTGAACGGAATTTCCATTTCAGAGCTGTTGGGTACAAGGCGTCCATATTGTTCCTTCCATCTTCCACATCAGATTCTTCACCACTGGCATCTCCTGTTTGAAGAAAATATTGAAATAAGTTCATAATAATTTAGAACTTATTATACATCAAAAATTACAACTAAATAACAATTTGAAGAACATAATAGAATGAATTCCAATTCTTATACTTTATCTATTTTAACTGAAATTTTTCTCATTTTTTAAAAATCTATCAATATAAAATGTATAGTTGTTACATAAAAAAAAAAAAAAAAAATGCATAATGTTAGTTCCAAAAGAAATGCTTTCATGACAAAGCACACACTATTATATTTTAACATTTAATATCATGTGCCATATAATTTTGTACAAATTTAAATTGCAATTTTCAAAGAAAATTGTAGTTTAAAAGTTATCAGAACAATTAAAGACATAATTAAAATTAAACAGTCAAAGATTACATAAACTCAAAAATGTTTTTATGTTTTGGATTATTTTCCGTAAATTTCCTTACCTAAAGCAATTCCAATTTTTAAAGTAAATATTTTCATTAATAAATAGATTATGAATACTCGCTTACTTTCAAAATACTAATTTAATAAATTGTAGTTATAGCTATTATATCATATGTTATCAATCTGATCCATATCAATCTTATTATATCCATATATATATAAGAAACCATTAAAATCTGAGAAATGACAAAATGCATCAAGAGATGAGGAGTACAAAATACTACAGAATATTTACAAATAAAGGGGGAAAAAATGAAACTAACAAAAGCATTCAATTAATATTTTGGAAAAAAAAAAATATTATTCAATAGTTCTTCAAATATTTCCAAACATATATGGCTTAATGGAATTTTCATAGCATTTTTAAACAAGGCATAAACAAAAACTCAGGTGACAGCATAGTACACTATCATACTAATTTTGTTGTAATACTATCACAATTGTTTTTTATAATTATATTATAATATTTATGGAATTTTTCTGTCACAGAAAGCATCTTTCTATATAAAATTAAAAAAAAAAAAAAAAATGAAGTTAAGTAAATCAGGATTCCTGTTTATAAAGTTTTATGCTTCAATTGAAAAACTTCATTCTTCTAGTTTTTTTTTTTTTTTTTTTTTAAATCAATTTATTTTTATTTTTATTTATTCATTTACTCTATTTCATATGTTCCAAGGATCTCATAATGAAGCATTAACATTAAAAATATCAAAATTACGTACTGATCAATTTATAATTAATTATTCATTCATTTTGTATCTAATACAGAAAATTTATTTCATTTCAAGAACAAATTTTTCTACAATAATTACTAGAAATTACCTTTATAATACATGCATTTTTTATCAGCTTAAATTGTGTACTATAACATGAAGAATTAAAAAAAAAGACATAAAAATTATAAAAAAGCAAATTGTTAATACATAAAAATTAAATAACTGACTGAAAATGGAATATTGCTTTTACTTTTCAATACTGCTTTACAATGTATATTATTTAATCTTCATTATATTTTGTCAATTGTAAAATATCTATAATCTTTTTTTTAAATGTTTGGCAAATCATACTACTAAATTAATTATAATAAGGAAATAACTTTTTTAAATATAAGCATTTTCATAATAAAAATTACAATATTAAAAATATTCTGAAATAAAACAACTTTTTACTATTTTTAAAATGCAGCTCAATAACTAAAAATACAAATTTTAAAATCATTACATTTAATCATAATAAGAAGATTCAAATATAAAATAAAAAACAATATATTACCAGAAGAATTGGACTCATTCATTTCTAATGGACTCGAGTTTTTGTCAGAAGTATTTAGAGTTTCTACCGAAACAGTAGTCTCTTCTATATCCTCATTTTCCTTAACATCACTACTTGGATCTTTTGAAACAGACGAGTTAAAATCTAATTGACTATCTTCTGCATCTTCGAAACTTTCATTAAGTGAACTAGAAGTACTAGGAAGATTTGAATTCTTTTTATCTTCTAATATGGCACCATCTTGATTACCAGCTGCATTTGGTGATGGATCATTTCCATTAGAAATGCTGTTGTTTGTTAAAGGATTATTGTTTGATGCATCATCAGAAGGTGTTTTGCCTTTAGAAAGAACTTCTGCATATGTTGTGTTGTTAGAAGAAGCATTCATATTAGATGTGTTCTCTATATTTGTATCCATATTGGAAGTCAAGTTAACATTTACTATCTGACTAGATAAAAGTTTCCGTAGTTGAGCAATTAATTTTTTCTTTGGGGCAATATTAAAACCTGCAAATAAAAAATAAATTGTTTAAAAACAAATAATGAAATGAAATTATCACTTTTAAAAATTTAAATAAAATAAAATTTTCATTCTTGTGAAATTTTTTTCAAATTTTCATTCATGTGTTTTATTTTGTAATAAGATATGCTATGATTAATGATTATATTTCAGGTATTATAAGCTTGACATTCACAAAGAAAATTTTTAAAAAAAGAAAGATCCCTTTTTTTCTTTATTTTCAAAATAAATTGTACAAAGGAATTTTTTATTTTTAAGAAAAATTTTAATTAACAATTATTAAACTCATTAACATAATTACAAAAATTAAATCTAAATTAAAAAATAAGAAACAATTTAACATAATTTTTTAAATGGCAAAAACTTACAAAGAGCAAACTTAACAAATTTTGATTAAAAACCATCATGAAATATAATGAATGCAATTAAAAGGTTTAAAAATTGGAGGAAAATTCTTATCTGTAAACTACCATATTATTTTATATCAGTATAATTTAGATAAGGGCGACAGTATAATAAATATTTTTAGATGCATTATAGATGACTGCTTTTTTGTAAAGACTAATATTTAACTCGATTATTAAATAAAATAAAAAGTAATAATTTTAAAAAGATTACATATCATTTTTAAGCTAGATAATTTGATATTTACACATTAAATCTTGTTTCTTTATTAGGGAAATAAACCCCAAAATGGGAAAAACTACTTACTGCCTAGAATTTATGATAGCATGTGAAGTCAGCTTATTATTGTTAGAAATATTTTTATTGTCAATAAGAAATATTTAATATTTGGATTTCTCTGTGGCTATTTTTTTTTTACTGACCTTTCAAATAGTTTCTTTCCTTTTCAGTAAGTATTATATTTTTTCTCTCTCTTCTTATACATTACATTACACTAGTTCAGTATGATTTGTCGCATTTCAATAAACAATATTTCTAATATGTACATGCTAACAAGTAAACAATTTATGTTTTTCTAAATTTTTTAGTTATTATGTAACAAAAAAAAAAAATTTCATTACTTACAGATTTTTATAATCAAGTTTCGATTTATTGTTTATTGGATCTGATATGTAATACAGTCTGAGTAAAAACTTTAAGGCCATGATAGGCATTTTTTGAGAGAAAATGGAAACATTTAAAC
>BPLR01003145.1:0-12993 GCA_021605095.1 Caerostris extrusa | reverse complement strand
AAGTTTTTAAACACGAAGACAAATTTTGTAATATTTAATTACACAAAAAATAAATTTATTTAACTAAAGTAAAACAATTTGATTTTGCAATTTGATTCGTTTTTTTTATATAAAAATCTTATGTTTAGATAAAAACATACTCATTTAAAGATTATAATAATATATTTAAAAAAAATTGCAATACTTTCTGAATCTTAAACATCGAACACAAAATACGAAATGTTATTTAAATAAGCAGTGAAACCCTCCATATATGTATTCCAGATTATTGAAAGCAGACAATGCTATGATTTTTTCGCATTTGAAGTATACTTAGTCATGTATTTCACTAATCACATATTCAAATCACAGATAGATTTATTGAATGAAATAGATCGTATTGATTCGTGCTCGATAACTGACTGAGCATGATAATTTTTTTTTTTTTACATCATTAAATAAAATTTAAAAAAAAAAAAAATCGTGATTGTGAAATTTATTTTGTCGGAATTTAATTAAATTTGGCAAAAATTAAGCACAAAACATAAATAGGCTTATTATCTGTTTTAAAAATATGTAGAATGGAAACATAATAAAAAATCCACTGTATCTTTCAATGTATAATCTACTTCAACATGAAACATGATCTCTTCAAACAGCTATACAGACATGGCAGCAATGTTCACTGTTGAAAATGAGGACGTTTATTAGATCAGCTGGCAACAAAGCCCTGCCAATGCAGCTCGAAGATTTTGAAGAGTAGCAGGAGGTTGGTTAAAATTGTCTCCTTGGAGCATCCGAAACATTCTCAATAGGGTTGAAGTACGGATAATGTGTTATAGTGTCTATAACATATTATAGACACGCACAATGTGCTAATGCATCTATACACAATAGTATCTTCTACTGATTAAGCTATATTGTTAATCCTCAGTGTCCAGCAGCGCGGGACGGACACCCCATGAGTAGTCTACTCATGGATGGAGGGAACTGTTGTGATAGAGCACCCGTAGAGAGAAGTCTGATGTGGCTCCGAGTCACTGAAGAAAGAGGACCGTGTTTTTCCAGGAGTACTTTTAGGAACTACCCCCTCGCGCTATGGAGGAAACCCGGAAAACTCCCACTAGGTAGTCTGTCTAACGTGACAAGATGATGAACATCCCAAACTCCCCGAGTCCCCGCGCTTTGAAACAGTGTCTACAACAAAGCCCCCAGTGGATTGAACCTCCGCCCTAATGTCACCAACGGCGCAGGTTACCATTGTGGCATGAGTCGGACAAGCATTGCAAGCATTGTGGTCTTGTTGGATAAAGGAATATTAACTACACTTGTGTATCTACAAACAATTGATCAAGAATATCGTCTCTTTAACAGAACAGTACCATTCGGGAAAAATTTAGATTACATGTATATATATATATATATATTTTTTTTTTTTTTTGCTCAGAACAATACAAATGCATGGTAGACACTTACTGATGTATATTTCACGAGCATAACAATTGAATTAAAAAATTTAAACATTTTCAATACAAGAAAAATTTCTATTCCAAAATTAATAAACAGATAAAAAAAAACATGTGGAATAATTAACGAAATTTTTTTACTAAGTATCACTTTTTATCTGTTTGTGCTACGAAGAACGTATCTTTACAAACCTTCAAATTTTAAAAATAATTAATTAATTTAATATTTATAACAATTTTTATGTGATTAATCTTCCTGTGTTAAAGATACTCAAAGTAATCAGGTATTCAGATGACCTCGCGCAGAGCAAACAAAAAAGATTCTTTATTTGAAAAAATAATATTCCCTTTAAAAAAAAATCCCTCTTGCCACAGCAGCGCCACGCCAAATCTTATCGTCTCGCCAAATTATCCCGAACTTTCATCAGGAGCAGAGCGAGAGCGGCCTGGTTCTAAATAGCAGGATCGTTTGTTGATATTTGATTGGAGTAACCACGAGGCTTCGCCCGTATGCGAAGCCCGAATATGCCCGGTTATGTGCCCCTATTTTGGGACCGAAAGTGTCCGTAGAACTATTTCATCAGCAAATTGTTCCTTCTTTGTAAATAGAATACGGAAAGAAGTTCGAAAAGTATGTCTTTTGAAAAGAACAATTTTTTTTGCAACTGTTGCTTTGCTGACAGTCGTCTGCCAAGGATTGCCGATTATCGCGCCAAACAGAGGGAATTTGTCCAGTTCTGCTGTTTCGCGAACAGTAGTGAGTAAAATTTAAAATATTATTTTTTAAAAATTAAACTGTGTCAATGTTTATATTCATGTTAATAATTTTCTTTTAAATGAACATTTGTGTTTGTATTTCAAAATTACAGAATGCGTACAATATAAAAAGATATGAAAAGTTTTAATATTTCAAGGGAAAAAAATTATTGTTCTTAAATTATCGTGACAAAAATTTACTGTAATTTCACAAATTAAAATTGGAATTTTAACTATTTAATTTTTCAATTGTTTCCTTATGCCAAAAGTTTGTATTTTTAGAAAATGTATCAATGTTCTATTAAAATAATCTTTTATATTTATTTTATATTAATTTATTATCTTTAGTAAATTCTTACCATTTCAAATTAAATGTTACCACAAATTTTTTTCTTTCACATTTAATATATACTTGCATTTATTTTCTGAAGAATAACAACAGTTATACTTTTTTGTTTAATTTATTTAACGTTTATAATTATTTTTTGATGAATGAACATTTGGGTTAAAAAGTTAAATTAAATAAATTAAAAGATATTACGAGAAATATTTTTATAAAATCCTTTCTATATGAAAAATTTTCAACTTCATTTACAGACCAATAATTTTAATTTTTCATACTTATTATTAATGTTGCTTGTGAATCTATTAAAAATTGATGAAAATTATTTAAAATAAGCTATCAAAATAAACAATTATCCTTAAAGACATTTTAGTTCAGTTTTCATCTTAACAAAACAAAATTTTGTCACTTGCACTATTAAATATCGTAAAAAAAGTTTTGATGTCTTATTTTGGTTTATTTTTATATTAGATATATTTCAGTGGTAAGATTTTTTTTTAATTCAAAAATATTTTGTATTCAGAATATTATATTTTATCATTGAAAATAATCAATTGTATTGAAATATAACATGTTTAATTCCATGCTACTAAAATATTCTATTATTATAATGATATCGCTAATCAGTGAGTAAATTGTGTATGAAATGGGTTTTTTGTTAGAAAAATAACCAGACAGTTCTCTTAATTTTTTTATTAGTTGTTAAAAATATTTGTTTTTGCATACATTATATTTGATAGAATTCAAATAAAAATATGGTCAATTTAATATAGTGTCGGGAAAGAAATCAGGATTTTTTTTTTTATATTTATAGATTTAAAGTCGAGAATTCCTTATTAACAAAAGAACTAATTATTAATAATTTTAAAGTTGATAATACTTACAATTTGTATTGATCAAAGCTTCTTAACAAAGCTTCTAAAGGTTTAAATTAATATTTCTGTCACTTAAGTTTATTTAATTTCTTTTTTGTGTGTGTAGAAAATACATTGCATGAGAACCATTGACATTGTTCTCCATTGCTTGAGAACTATTGGCAAATGCTTTAAGTTGAATTATAAAATAATGGTTTTGAGAAAATAAAAGTTTCAGAGAAGAGCATAGAAAGTTCTTGGGGAAAAAGCTTTCAAAATTTTTAAAAATTCATGGAGCGATATTTTAGTAGATTTAGTAGCAGCATTTTGTTAGAATTTTTAATGAAAAATAACAAAGAATTTCATTTTCATTTATATAAAAAAAATTGATTATTAGAATTTTTTTTTTTTTTGCAAAAACTGACTTTTCTGCTTTTGAAAATATAAAGTCAAAATATCACTCAAAATTAAGAAATTCCAAATTTCAGATTTGTGAGTTAAAAATTAAACTTGCTTTCTGTCAAAAATTAATCCATCTATGAATTTTGATATTTATTATTTTTTTTAGTTTTTTTTTTATTTCAATATTTATATTGATTTATTGTAAATATTTTTAAATAAAAGAAATTTTACGCCGTCCAATATTGTGAGTATATTATACTTTTACTAAAAATATATTCAAATACACTTTAATATAAAAATGGTTAAGATATCCAAATTACAACTAATTGTGTAAAAAATTAATGACACATGACTATCAGAGGGTGAGTGCGAAAAATATGTTCTTTAATCGGATGGTAAAGGTTTAAGAGTCAATGATCAAAAATAATAATGGATTCATTAATTATGTCCTGCATTAATTAGTGATAAATTAACGTGCAGCATTACTACTTTCCTGAAGAAATTTTAGTTATCATTATTATGGAATGTTGAATAACTATTTTTAAATAATTTTTTTAATTATTAGAGAGTTTGTTTAAATCCATGTGTTCGGTGTCCGAAAAACAATGTAGATGATACAAAATCGTTATCTACAGGGGAAAAAAATCTGTTTAAAGCTTGGAACCATTGCCAATATTATTTAATTTCAAGTAAGCTGATATAGTTGTAAACTGAGTTGTAGGTACGTAATATTCTATATAAATTGAATTAAACGGTCGTAGTTAAGAAAATTATTCTTAACTATGACCGAATAATCAATCAATATACCACTCAACTTTCCAAATTGCTTTATGACCCAATTTTGACTTAGTTTAACCCAGATTACCAAATAAGGTACTACATTATTTTTTCGTTATTTTCGATACTTTATTTTTTTCGCTTGTTGAAAGCAGTTTAGCCTCACAAAACAAACAAAAAGTGTATAATACCGTTTCACTGTCGGTGCTGTAAACACATATTAATCTCATAAATGAAGTACAATTCATGAATTTTAGAACATTAATTAAAGAACTGGAGAAAGAATTACAAAAACACCCACCTTTAGATTCTTTCATAGCACAAACCGAATTCAGGGTTTATTATTTAATGTTAAAACAAGCAAAAATCAATGTACAACTTATACAATTACAAATTTTCAATTTGTTTATTTATGCCATTTAAAAATAATGTTTAACTAATTACTAATGCCAATTACTTACGTCTTACTTACTTACTTAATTATTACTTACGCCAATTCCAACTACGTTAAAATCTTAGGTTTGAAATACGATTTCATAACAAAGTGCAATTGCAACCAAAGTTCGCACGAAGTTCAATTTTAGAAATACTATTTCATAAAAAAAATTTAATTAATATCAGAACCTAGATAAAGGCAGCGGTAATGAGCGCTAATAATTATTTTTATCGATTAAAAATACGTTTAACTAATTACTAATACCAATTACTTACTTATTACTTACGCTGTACTTACTTATTACTTACGCCTTACTTACTTACTATTACGTATGCCAATTACTAATACATTAAAATCTCTCACTTTAAAAGTACAAGTTCATAACAAAGTGCAATTACAATCAAAGTCGTACAAAGTTCAATTCTAGAAACACTATTTTATTAAAAACTTTAATTAATATTAGATAGACTAGATAAAGGAAGGGGTAAATGAGCTCTATTTTTGTGTTATGATGTGCATCATATAGCGAAATAATCTCAATCATTATTTCTGTCAAACACATTAAATGAGGTTTACAAATTAATTTTATTGATAATTGATTAAAAATTTCAATTTGGTTTATGCATAGTTCAATATCCTAAAAATAATACAGATAAAACGAAACTATCAACAAAGCAGAGAAAAAAAAAATAATAAGTTTACAAGAGTTTGAATCATTGCCAATATCATCACTTATTTTTTCGAAAACTTATAAAAAAGAACGGATGCGTAAAAAATCGGATGGGTTGCTTTTTTTTTGGTAATTTTTCAAGGTCATTTGAGATGTGTCTTGGCATGTGTCTTTCATTTACCACTTCTGTTTCTGCACTCCCTAACGGAAGTCGAGAGTTCAAAGACTTGCGAGATTACACTTGGTTTTGTGTTTCGGCTGAGATAGTTTTTACTGTTATGTTGTTCATCATCGTGGGAGAGGAAAGGGGTCAAAATACTAAATAGAACCAAACAGAATTTTGAGTAACGAAAGCTGAAAGTTAACAGTTTGTGTTAGTATCGTAAAAGGATACGTATATATCTATGTGAAACCTTTTAACAAAGATATAGACAGAAATCTCGAATGAAGATTTTTACATGAAGGCAGAATTTATGTATAAACTTTTTATTTTGCACATATAATTTAACAGTTGAAATTACAAATTGCTTAATTGGCATCTTGAAATATTTAATTTATAAGCAATGATGAACAGTTTCTTGACTTCAGAAAAGTGGTATTATTTTAATCACTCTTCTGAAGTCAAGAAACTATTCATTATTGCTTATAAATTAAAATATTATTTCGGCTTCATGTAAAATCATCATTCGAGATTCCTCTCATATCTTTGTTAAAAGGTTTCAAATAGATATACGTATCCTTTTACGATACTATCAAAAACTGTAACTTTCAGATTTCGCTACTGAAAATGCCATTTGGTTCTATTTAGTATATTGACCCCTTTTCTCTTATTGTTCTTTTATTTATCACAAAATATAAATCCTAAATCATCAGCTTCGGCCCAACAGCCCCATGGTAGGCCAGGGCTTGCCTACTGGCAAATTTCGAGACAGGACGTGGTTTCTTTTTTACGGGGTAGGGTTGTCAGCCCTACGCCCGACAGTATATTAGACAAAGGAGCTACGATTTAAGGTGGATTCCGAATCACTACAAACATCCATAGCACCGCCGGGACTCGAACTCGAAACCTTGCACGTAGCGCCAGTCATTCGGCCGTTAGGTCCCGAAATCCTACTTATGAAAGAAAAAAATTTTTTTTGATTGAAAGTTAACACAAGTTTAAAGTTATAAATTATTGATTGCATACCAATTTTTTTTATGATCATAAAATTCATAACAATAAATTTTTTTTTAATTTCGGATTAATCGAATTATCATTTACAATTTAACAATAAAAGATAAAATAATGAAAAGTCTCTTTGTTATAAATTAAAAGAAGAAAACTTTAATTCATTTTTTTTTTTTTTTACATATCTCTTAAATAAATTTTAAAATTGCTGAAGATCTTAGAAAAATCACAAGGAACTGTGAATTGGTACTTATTCAATTTTTGTTTTATCTATGAGGATATTTATTAATTCTTACTTATTTCAGAGTTTTACGCAACTCATGAACAAACCTAACTCGCTTAAGTTCCTTGAAAATGCCATAGGGACTGTCTTATCTTAGTTCTTATCTTTCTTATTGATAAGAAAGCGCTATTTATGTAGAAAATGTTTGCGCGTGTGCTAAAAGAAAATAAACAAAGTCATAAATTGACTATCTTTGCTTTATAAATCAAAAGTTTATAAATAAATTTAATAAAAATCTTTTTTTAATTCATTGAAATCTAAAAAGGTGCAGCAACTCGACGTGGCATGGACTCAACAAGTCGTTGGAAGTCTTCTGCAGAAATATTGAGCCATGCTGTCTCGATAGACGTCCATAATTGTGAAAGCGTTGATGGTGCAGGATTTTGGGCACGAACAGACCTCTCGATGATGTCCCATAAATGCTCGATGGGATTCATGTCGGGCGATCTAGATGGCCAGATCATTCGTTGGAATTGTCCAGAATGTTCTTCAAACCAATCGCGAACAGTTGTGGCCCGGTGACATGGCGCATTGTCATCCATAAAAATCCCATCGTTGTTTGGGTACATGAAGTCCATGAATGGCTGCAAGTGATCTCCAAGTAGCTGAACATAAGCATTTCCAGTCAATGTTCGGTCCAGTCGCACCAGAGGACCAAGTCCATGCCATGAAAAAACAGCCCACACCATTACGGAGCCACCACCAGCTTGAACAGTGCCTTGCTGACAGTTTGGGTCCATGGCTTCGTGGGGTCTGCGCCACACTCGAACCCTACCATCAGCTCTTACCAACTGAAATCGTGACTCATCGGACCAGGCCACGGTTTTCCATTCATCTAGGGACCAACCGATATGCTCACGTGCCCACGAGAGTCGCTGCAAGCGATGTCGTTCTGTCAGTAAAGGCACTCGAGTCGGTCTTCTGCTGGAATAGCCCAAGAAAGCCAAATTTCTCCGCACAGTTCTAACAGACAAGTCCCTTGTACGTCCCACATTGATTTCTGCGGTTATTTGACGCAGTGTTGCTTGTCTGTTAGAATTTACGACTCTTTGCAGACGTCGCCGGTCTCGGTCGTTAAGTGCAGGCGGTCGACCACTGCGCTGTCCATGGTGGGATGTTATGCCTGAAATTTCATACTCTCTCGGCACACTCTTGACACAGTGGATCTGGGAATGTTGAATTCCCTAACGATTTCCAAATGGCATGACCCATGCGTCTAGCTCCAACTAACATTCAGCGTTCAAAGTCTGTTAATTCCCGTCGTGCGGTCATCATCACGTCAAAACCTCTTCACTTGAATAACTTGAACAGAAATGAAAGCTCTGCGAAAGCACTGCGCATTTATACCTGTTCTACGCGGTCAACGGCCTAAATCAAAAAATAATATATATACTATATTTATATTTCAAATTTTTGTATCTTTTATATTATATACATTATATTAGTAGAAAAATATTGCTCATAATATATAACAAATTTTATAAAAACAAATGAACATTTAATCGATCAATTTATGTTGGCTATACTTGTGGTTTTCTTTCATTCAGACTTTTGACGGTTGATATAATTCTTTTTTTGAGCTATTTCCCTAGGGGCTCCATCTCTGATATGACAAGGTAAATACAGTTGAAACAATAAAAATTGTCCAGAATATATTTACAGATATAATAAAAATTAACTTACAATCATAAGCAAATAAAAGAAAATAAAAACATTTAAAATTAAATTAGAAATTGAATTCAAATTAAGCATGGACTTTTAAATCATAATTGAGAATGTAAGAGTCAATCTCCTGGATTGCAGCATTTTCATAATTGATAAGCGATAATAAAAATTTAATAGAGTTGTGTTTAAGAAAATCTTTTAAGGAGGAATGTTAATAGCTTTATAGATACCATAATTGCACATGAACCATTTAGCAGAGGTCATTTGGCGGATAGTGATATTTTGTAAGTTTCAGCGTTTTTAAATTAGATTTAGCTGGGTAGGACCAGACCGGGCAAGTGTACTTGAAAAGATAAAGAAGACAATATAAAGAAGAATTTTGTTATCCAGTTATGGTAAAAAATTTCTATTTATAAGAGGGTAGTGTTTTCTGAAGGCGATACAATATTTAGTTTAGGTGTACAGAAAATGTTGTTTCCAAGTTAAATGCTGATCCAGAATAACTCCTAAATATTTAGTTTGACTATTCCAAGGGATAATATTATTGTTGGTCATAATCAGACTTTTATTTATTAGACTAATTATAATAATGATTATTATTAATTCAAATTCAATATTATTAATTCTTTTAATTCAAATTACTCAAAATCCATGCTTCTTTAATTAAAAACAATCATTTCTTTATAAACACAATATTTGATCTTTTTTCAACAAAAACTGGAGGAAAAAAGATCTACTTTTCAAAATTCTATGCCATATACGATATTCTTAAATATGAAGATCTTTTCATGAGTTACTTCATCTGATTCTAAATTTCTAGTACTCTTTCGATTTTCTTATTTTTCTAAACTAAATGTAAGTTATTTATTTCTATTCAATGAATATGGCTCGGTGCAAGTATGAAGTGGTTGTGATAGAAAAATTGACGTTCGATATACGTTTTTGCTATCAGTCAGTGAACTCCTCAACTCGACTAGTGGATAAACATTCCCTTGTCCACGTACGAAGTGTGAGATAGATTTATTGAGGCCTTCATCTACTTTTGTTGATATTTACATCATCTGGAAGGAGATGAAGTATTAAGATAGGATGAAACACATTAATCTCACGTTTTCTGCACATACAGGGGAAAAACTACACTCCTCCTTTTTATTTATTTAATTAAGAAAACTTAAGATTACTCACTTTTGGCCTTGATTTTGTTTGTCATCAAATAAAAAATGTTCCCTTACATTCATCTTTACCATGAAAAATCCTTTCATGTCCGATTAAAAAAAGAGTAATGTTAGTTTTTGACTTTATGTTTACAAGATGGTTGAGCATGTATTGAATGAAGATAAAATAAGCCATAGATTGATTTCCACTGAGCTGTTAAATTACATAGAAATTTTTTTAAAAAAATATAATGGAATCTTTTATTCATTCGTTTATTCATTTTAAATCTTTATCCTTCTAAAATCTATTACTTTTAAATTTATTTAATAAAAAAAACATTTAAAAATAGTCGATGATTAAAAACCTTTTACTGGTATTTATATTAATGAAAGAGAAAAAGATTAAGTAGAAAAATATATTTTAAAAATCCCAGTACAAAAGTGTTTATCATACATATATAATTAATATACTATTTTTTTTTCTCAAAATAGTTATTTCTTACAAAGCATTTTTTACATAAAAATAACTGTCTTTGGTTTAAAAGAAATTGTACAAGAAAGTTTACGATCGGTAGCATTAGTGAAAACAGTTCAAATTAAATAAACGCTTGTGAAATTCATTTTGTAAATGTTTTACAAAAATATCTTCTCAAGTAGTCTTCAAAAATAAGATCTGCAAAAAAATCTATTTTTTGCATAAATTGTATTGATCTAGCAATTAGAATTGTGCTGTAATTTGTTTAAATATTGTATTTTTTTAATATTTATTATACTGAATAAAGCCCGAATCAATATAAAAAAAAAGAAAGATTTTTAAATTTGTTTATAATGCAGGAGAAAAATTTTAACAATATCCAAATAAGTTATCATCGTTTTTCCATTTAATCCTGAAAATTAAATTTTTTAGAAATGTATTTTAGATTAGAATACTGTTGTTTATTTAAAGTACTTTAATCTTTGATGCGTGTATTTCTTAATTCTGTCAGTTATAATAGTTAGGTATTTATGTAAAGTTTTTATATTTATTGTAATTTTTATTATATACATAAAGCTACCTTTAAAAATTTAAAAATTTAAAATTTTTTAAAAATTACTCGAAAAATAGGGAACATTTTATGTGATTTAATGAAATGAAAAAAAGATAGGTTTTTTTCGTTAACGATGTGTTCTTTGCTTTCATGTTGTTTACCATTTAGATATCAGAGTTTCAACATTATCCATGGTGTATCTATAATTAAAGCTATTCATTTATTCCAGGAGAAAAATTTACCAAAATGTATTCATTAAGTGAGAAAAAAGTAGGAAAACACCATAGCTGCAACATGAAGAATATTCCATCTTTCGTTGTTAATGTCACATTTTCAGTAGTATTGAATAAACAATTCAGTTGTAATTAACAATTATTAATTTTTGATTATTCAGTAGTATTGAATAAACAATTCAGCTGTAATTGTTAACGATTATTAAGTACTGATCATTCAGTAGTATTGAATAAAACAATTCAGTTGTAATTATTAACGATTATTAAGTAGTATTTATTCGTAACGATTTAATAATATTTATTTGGGTAATATTTGTTTATTAACAATTCAGTAGTATACATTTGCAGTAGTATTTATTAGTAACCATTCTGTAGGCACATATTTGCAATAGTATTTATTAGTAACGATTCAGTAGTATACATTTGCAGTAATATTAATTAATAACGATTCAGTAGTATACATTTGCTGTATTATTAATTAGTAACGATTCAGTAGTATACATCCGTAACGGTAATTAGTAACGTCGTAGCAATATACATTTGCAGTAGAATTAAATAAATGGTTTAGGAGTCAAACTTGCATAATTTTATTTCGAAAAGTCACGATTCGAGTTATGGAGACAACAATGGATGTTTATTGAGGGAGAAAAACACACCCAAAAAGATAATTTTTAATTTAATTTATTCTTAATTCCTTGTAATTTAATTTATATATTTCCCGCTTCTAGTTGAAATTTATGTGAAGTAAGGTAATACACTTAAAAAATTTCTTAAATGGGGTAGGGAAACTAAAATTTATATACAAAACATAAAATAATTAATTTTACGCTGCCTAAAAGCTCGTCTAGGAAAATTAAACGAAGCGTCAAATTATTTTTCAGCACATGTCAAAAGTACTGCCTCTTAAAATGCGCATCTTTCATTGAAGCTGGAATTAGATAGATTACGGGAAAAGAAACAGAAACGCGCGTCTGTTAACACTACTCTGACAGGAAAAAGTAAATTAAAAAATACTGATGCACACTGAAAACCGGAGTTCTCTACTTAGAAATCAACTTGGAGGTTCATCGAGGAAAGTCAACTTTTTTTTTCTTTTATTTCTTTTTTAAGATTCTACTCCTTTATTTAAGAAATAAAATTTGTAATGATGAATTTTTAGTTGTTTTTCCATTTTTAAAAAAATATTTTATCTTCTTAATGTCTTGCGTGAACTTAAATTTAGACTAGGTGGCCAACCCAAATGATCTTGCAGGTCACTTTGAAATGCACTACTAACCTGCAGGCCGCATAAAAATTATATAATCCCCTTATTAGATTTAGGCTCACTGTAGACATTTTTGGAGTGGAAATTGAAACATAATGCGTTATTATTTTTGTGTTTACTTTCGTTATTTTTTAAAATGCAAACGTAGATAATGTAATAATAATGATGATACTCCAAACGCACTTTAAGAAATATATAACTCTAAAATGAAATATAAAATATATATAAATATAAATGAAATAAAAAAAATAAATCATTAAAATATTTATTTTACTAGTGCAGTATTTGTTTCTCCACTCTTTCACTTAGCTTCTGCAACCTATCCCACTTGGGCATTTGCACATACCACCAATTTGACATTATAAAATAAATATATTTTGTAAAAGTGTAATAAACTCACGGGCCGGAAACATTCAGGGCGGGGTTGGCCACCCTGATCGCAACTGTCTTGAAAGTCCTTACAAAAGAGAAAACGATAATCACACCCTTTGCTCAGCTTTCAAAAACTCTTCCCG
>BPLR01003144.1:0-64288 GCA_021605095.1 Caerostris extrusa | reverse complement strand
TTATAAAATAGATTTAAAATACTTTCTTAATATTTTGACTTCACCTTCTTTTTTTTTTTGTTAATTTTTAAAAAGAGAAACAATTTGAAATCAGATAATTTTCCTCTAATTACTTTGTATATTTATCACAGTTGCATTTTGTTCTGAAATATATTTTCAGTTACTTTTTTATTTTTAAGTCTACCATCACTTTAATACAATTTATTAGAAGTAGTGTCTCGAAAAGTAAAAGTAAAAGTGCCACTAACATTTTTAAAAAAAAAAAAACCAGCAAACAATTTAAGCAATTGTCATTCTAAAAGAATTACATTACAGCAAGAATGTGATTATCTTGAAAAACCCACAAAAATATATTTTTAAAATTCAGATAGATTCTTTTTCGTTTAAGCTTAAATCAAGAGAACCGGTTTAATACTTTTACAGAAAAATTATTTTTTGTTGAACTTTTCATAATAACAGTCTCTATTCACAATATTACAGTAATCTCATGGTGCGAGTAATTTCTTAGATACTTAAAAAACACTTAAGAAACTCGAGAAAGATTTTATCATAACAAAGGACGTTTGTGTTTGAGTTTCTAGGTTGGTCGAACTTTTAAGTATTTTGTAACAAGCAATTATTTTATATATGGAACGTAACTTGAAAAAAAAAAATGAATTTCAAGTAAATGTGTAGGACTAAATTCTTTATTCTGCTTGTCACTGAAATTTAACTTCAATTAATGTTAAAGTAATTTCAGTTGATATTAATCTGATATTAAAGTAATTAAATTACATATTTTGCTATGTTATTATCAGTTGCTATTTTTACAATTACAATACTAATTACAGTATTTTTATTTTTACTATACTATTAATTATTATTGCTATTTTTTGTATGTCATATCTAACATTATTCAAGACTTCGATCAATAAATTATAATTGTTTATAAACATTATTTTAATGTATGTACATTTTATCATAGTAACAAAGTAACGAATACCAATATAGTTAACAACATCCTTTTCAATCATTCAACTAAATTATAATTAAAAATAAAATTTAATAATTTAATTAATTAAAATTGTTTATTAAATTATAATTGCTCATACACATTATTATATATATATATATTTTTACCGTATAAATAAATAACAAAAAATGGTTAACAACAATCTTTTTTATTGTTAATGTTGAAAAGATTTTCTTAACACAAAGAAAATTTTTGTATTAATAAAAAGAAATTTATTTCTTATTAATATTATATATGGTATTTTTTAGATATTTTGTATACTAAAATTAAAAACATTGTATTTATATATTGTTACCAATAACTATAAATATATATTAAGAAAAATAATAAAACTCTCCTGAACTAGAAAATATTGTATCTAGTAAAATAAAAAGAGCTTTATTAATTATAAAATTTGTATAAATATTTTTATAAATTAGAAAAAAATATTAATTTATAATGTTATAAATTGAGCAGTCAATAAAAAACCTTTATCTTTCAGCCTGTGATATTAAATCCAAGAATCATTCCACGCAGATCTCTGCTTGGAGCATTATACAACATGAGACTTCGGAAGATCAGGGATCTTATAGAATCTTCTCAACTACAGCCCTATCTACAACAAGCAGGTAGCTATCTACTGATATTTTACTAATAAAATAATGGGGACTGAGTTAGGGTACAGAGCTTCAGAATTAACGGAGCTCTGAGGGACCCCAACAAGCACTATCGAACACTTTATATTTCTATGGCATTTAATTTCCATTTAGAAGAATGAAGCGGATCCTTCATTCAAAATTTTTGTGGTACAATTTCACCCACATCGTTTCAGAAACTGTAAAAGAGCATCTCAGTATTAAGCATAATATTGTTAAATATATGATCGAGAAAAACATTTCATATTGTTTGAAGTGGTGTGTGTAGGCTCCAAACCAATTAACTATGCTATGAATGTTCTTTCTAAATTATAATAGGTGCAGAAAAAAAAAATGGCCCACTCATTCCAAAGAACCAAAATTCTTATCAGACACATACACCAGGTATGAAGAAGCATAAGCTTTTTAAAATAAACAAATTTCATCCTTCGATAATATACTTTGTTTCTCACTTAACCGACTTTCAACCTGTGATATTATCTCCAAGAATCGTTTCAGAAGATCGTACAAGGTTAATACTTCAAGGATAATGCTCCATTATCAATCTTCGATAATGCTCCAAGCAATATCGTAAAGAATATCTCTGCTTGGAGCATTATCCAACATAGGACAAACAAGGATCAGGACTCTTATAGAATCTTCTCGGCTACAAACCTACCTACAACAAGCAGGTAGTAACAACAACTATCAACAAGAAACAACTACTGATATTTTACTGACGACCTAATGGAGACTAGAGTTAGCGCACTGAGCTTCCGAATTAATGATGCTCTGTCAGAATCTCTACAAGCACTATTGAGTATTCTATATTTACTATTAAATATTTACCCTACAAGCACTATTGAGTATTCTATATTTACTATTGAATATTTACCCTACAAGCACTATTGAGTATTCTATATTTACTATTGAATATTTACCCTACAAGCACTATTGAATATTCTATATTTCTATGGCAGTGTCTCTGAGAAGAAGGAAGGGGCTTCATTCAAAATTGCTGCTTACAACTTCATCTACATCGTTTTGGAAACTGTAAAAGAGCACATCAGTATTATGATTGGGTTTGTTTGTCGCTCTTTGGTTATCTTTCGTACACATTGAGTTAATTAGACCGGGACGTACAGTTCTGAGCCACTAACAAATATCTATGCCACCGACAGAATTCGAACCTGAAGCTTGGGGTACCAAAGAACAGAGCGCTAGCCAATTGGCCATCAGGCCGCCGAGTATTAGGCACAATGCTGGTAAATCTGTAATCGAGAAATGTTTTCCATATTATATGAAGTGATGTGTGCAGGTTCCAAATCAATTAACTATGCTCTGAGTGTTCTTTCTAAATTATAATCGGTTCAGAAAAAATAATTGATCTACTCACTCCAAATCTCTTATCAGACACATAGACCACGTATGAAGAAGCATAAGTATATTTCATCCTTCGATAACTTTGTTTCTCCCTTAACCCACTGCCAGTTAAAAATGAGAGCAACTGGAAAAATGTTGATGAAAATAAAAAAGAGTGTGTCTGGCAGTAGATTTGCTGCCAAACAGTAATAGCTTATTAATTAATAAAAATTTTTAACAGACAGTTTCAACTCTATAATTTTCAATTTTATTTTGCAGGCCCCGTGACGCTGTTCGCCCCTACCGACGAGGCGTTCTCTTTGTCGTCTGTTCCGAGCGACCCTAAGCGCGTGCGAGACTTCGTCCTGCAGCACGTTGTCCAAGGTCGAGTCACGCCCTTAGACGTCCGCAATGATGTCATCCTGCCAAGTTTAAGGCCAAGGGCCGCCCCCTCAGGCTCAACGTGTACGAGGATGGGCAGGTAAGAAAACACTTCGCCAACAGGTCATTAAATCAAAAGAATCACTCTTATAATAACAAAAGTATTGAAATTTTATTCGCGATTTTTTATTCAACCTCTTAAAAGATCAACACTGTTTTCTTACAGATTATTTTTTTCAAAGATAGAAAATATGCATTTATAGAATTATGGTCAATCAGTTTTTATTCTGTTTAATTTTTTTTATTCTAGATATTTATGTATAAATGTATCCATTCAGATTACACATTAAAATCGCAACTATAATACTTATTTTCGTGACCAAAGCTTTCGAGATTCCTATGTGATACATCGTGATTATTAGCATTAAAAATGTTTTCGCTTTTAATCATAGAATTTTACTCCCATTAGAACTCAAATATAATATTCTGATTCATCTCCGGATCTTTTGAGATTCCTAAACGACACATCGTGATTTTATCACTAAAAATGTCTTTACTTTTTACTCATTAAAAAATAAACGAAAAAGCAATAAGCAAAAAGTAATGCGCAACTACTCACCATTCTTCTGGCATTGAAGGATATCAAGTCAAATTTGTGTTTAAAAAAGCGATAAAATGAATATTGACAGGTGTACGAAACCTCGGGTAAACTTGTCGGCAAGATTCTCTTTTGTTTGTTTTGAATGACATTGTAAGTTTTCATTGTTGAAATGGCTTAGATTTTAAAAAAAAAAGCTTTTGATTTCCATTTTATTCCAATAATGCTTAAAATATGATTCTATATTTAATATGATTCTTTATATAGGTAAGGATGCTCTAATTTTAAAAATTCTTTGTTTATAAAATACAGAAGAATGTTTTAGGAAGTGCAAGCTTTATTAATTAAAGAATTAAAATTAAAAAAACTATGAGCTAAATGATAGTTCCTATCTTTTATAGATGCTGAGCGTATCTGGGTCTCAATTTCTTGATGACGCTCGCGATGTAGGAAACATACGCATCCAGCCCATAGACAGAGTGTTGTATCCCATTTCGAAAGAAGACATAGTGGCAGAAGCGAGACTCACTTTCCCTCGAATGTATGAGATGCTTTTAAAAGCATCGCTCACTCATCAGCTAACCAGTGAGTTGGAATATATACAAAATTTACTAAATTATAAACACAAAAAGCTATTTCATACCTTGACTTTTTCCAGAAAATTTATAGATTAAGTTAATTTAGAATTTATTTTAAATATTGAATATATATATTAAATTTTTAAATATATAAATATTCTTGTAAATGTAACTACTGATATCATTGTCAATTCATAGGTAATTAATCGTTATTAGTGATATAGACAAATATTTAGATATACCACCATCAATAGTTTTACTTAATATTTATAACGTTAGTGAGTGTCTTACAGTTTATTAAAGATGTAAGTCCCTTGTAGTTTTCAAAGATTCATAAAAAAAGCCTAAAGGGCATTGATTAATGCATTTAGTATCGCTTTTTTTTAATCACCTAGTTTTATTTATTTTATAAGAATTTATTATTAAAAACACAATTTTTTTACTTAAATTTGTTTATGGTTTGTTTTGTAGCTCTACCGTCATTTTTTGCACACTTTAGGCTAATTAGACCGGGATCTACAGTTTTTTTCGTATATCGAGTCTCTAACAAACATCCATGCCGCCGACTGGAATCAAACTTAAAGCTTGAGGTACAAAAGGCCAGAGCGCTAACCAATTGGCTATCAGGCCGCTAAATTTGTTTAAGAACGTGTTATATTTACAAAAAGTTATCTAGTATATTGGAGGCCCCCGCTATTAAATGGAGAATCAACAAAATTTGTTAAAAAAAAAAAAAAATTAATATCCATTTCCATATTTTGTGAGCCGAAATTTTTTTTTTTTTAATAATTTGTAAGATTGAAATCAAAATTAAAAAAATCATTGAAAAATCTGACAAATCATTGAACAGTTGTTTAGTTATTTAAATATACTGATATTGTAATATTTAAAATATCAGTTAAACCTTATATTTAATACCGATAAATTTTATATTTAAATAAACTAGTAAATAAACTAGTAGATATTTAAATACAGGTTGACATTAAAATCAATAGTTACACCAATTTTATTATTTTTATAAAATTGGCAAACATATTTCTATTATCCCGAATGCAAAGTCCAATTAAATTGCCTAAAAAGTCCATTAAGTTTAAGTCCATTACAATCTATTAAAATACATTAAGTTAAAGCCCATTATAATCCATTAAGTTAAAGTCCATTAGGTTAAAGTCCATAAAGTCAATTTAAATCCATTTAAATACTAAGTCCATTTTCATTGCAGGTGGAACATTCACATTGTTTGCTCCTACTGAGGAAGCCTTTTCAGCTTTGAATCCGCAGGTCCGGGAAAAGCTGATGCAAAATTCCACTCTCCTAACAAGTCTGTATCGTTTACTTTTGAATGCATCTATTTATTAGTAAATTGTTATAAATTTCTTTTTTAAAATTGAGAATAAATTAAATCAATTCCTTTTTTACCTTACATTTTTGAAAAATAAAATGTTAAAATTGTAACTAAAACGAATGAATTTTTTTTTATTTCCAGAAGTTCTTCTGAATCACGTAGTGCCTGGAACTCACTACAGCGCTGTGTTGGCTCACGGATATTCCATGAGATCTCTGGGCGGAGAACCCATTCATGTCACAAATCGAAGAGGTAAAAAGGAAATATTTAAGTGACTTTAACATTGGAAATAAATAAAATTATGCATTAAGGATACAAATATCGAAACGATCTAAAATATATAGTCTGTTATTAATTGTATCATTGCTAAGAAATATGCTATGAGATCTCTAGGTGGAGAACCCATACATGTAACAAATCGAATAGGTAAACAAGGAAATAATTAAGTAATTTTAACGTTGTACATATATTAAATGAGGCATTAAGGATGCAAATATCGAGAATGTATAAAATATAAAGTCTATTAATAATTGTATCATAGCTGTTTTATTATTATGTATTGAACCTATACCATACATTTCTGATTATCCATATAGGTTATTTTAAAAAAATCCCTTTATATGATTCTAAAAATGTCTCTCAAAATATAAACTTCATTTCAATAAAATTAAAAAAATGAACTAGTAAAACCTAATGACAAAATATAGTTACATTTTCATTTAATAAAGGGAAATCGTATCGAAGAAAGAAATGAAAGCTTTTTGCAATCTTTCAAGTTTTAGAACACTGCATTTTTTTTTTTTTTTTTTTTTTTGGTAAAACATATATAAAGTACTTCATTATTTCCAGTTTTTGTACTGTTGTTATCAAAATAAACAGAAATTATCATTTTCTTAAGTAGCTGTAAAGTAAATGTCTTCAATAATTTGCGTTTATATATATATCTTTTGATATATTAGTAATAATATTAATTTGTGTAACTGAAATAAAAAAAGCTTTTTTTTCAATTACGTCGAGGAGTGGGTCGTGTTGACCATTTCCCTGTGAGCAGCCCAGTACAAGCTAGCCTTGAAGAAGGCATGTCGTGTGGGCGACAAACGCTGTTACTCATTTAGCCTTACCCAAGGCTCGCATGTAGCTTGAAGACATGCTACGGACGCGAGTAACACTACCCTCTTAACTCTCTACGATCATATTAGACCGGGACCTACAGTTTAAAAGTGGATTCCGAACGCCTACAAACATCCATGTCACCGCCGGGACTCGAACCTGAAATCCGAGCTCTAGTTACTCGGCCATCAGGTCCCCAAACCTATTTTGATGTATTGATTTCACAAATAGAGCTTTAAAACAAATTGAAAAAATTTTACTTGTTCATATGTGTTTCTATACCGAGAAGAAAAATAATTTACAGTTTACTATTCTAAGAAACATTTTTTGAGTGTTTATAATTTTTTCTTGTCTCTAGGTCTTATTTTGGTGAACGGAATTCCTGCTGTGAGAACCGATATATCTGTAACCAACGGTGTCATTCATGCAATTAACAGAGTACTCCTTCCTCCTGAGTTGTATACCAGAAGAAGACCGGCAACTATGGCACCCCCTCCTAGAAGCAGTCCAGTACCTGGTGATTCATTATTCTTATTTTATCTCCAGAAAATATTACTGCAAACAGCATTTTTAAATGTTTAAGGAGCATGTAATGATACGCATTTGTATCATTAAATAAAAGAAAAATTTTAATATGTATTACTATACATTAAACATAAAAATTATGAGTTGAACATATTCCATACTACATTCTTTATGGAATCTCGTTCGTATGCTATTTATGAAATTGTACATTGAAATAAGACTACATTCTTTTAAATAAACGTACATAAACGTTCTTTTAAATAAAAGACTACATCTGCAACGATGTATTGCTTATGTTTTTATTATTATACATTTGAAGAAAGTGTGATTGTGAAACAACTTCAATTATCTAGTAAATCCGGTTGTTATGTAATATTTAAAGAAATCAAACATTTAATCATTGAAAAATGAAGATGGTGAATATGATAATGAAGGGGGAGAAAGGTTTTTAAACAAGTTGATTTTCCACTTCGTTTTACAATCGTTCTTATAATTAAATTCAAATTGATTAAAATGTTCTTCTAAGAGACTTTTGAAAAACTTAGTAAGAATGGATAGCAGTAACTTTATAATTTAAAAATTTAAATAAACTTGTGCTGTCGTTGTTTCTTATCCCACTTGGTCGCCAGCAACATCTTGAGCAAGTCCATGAACCCGCGTAGGCCATCTATGTAATAAAATATAATACTTAACCATCTCCAAGGAAGTATTTCCCTTTTTTTTGCCAGAAGTTTTCACAATTTATGCATTACAAGTCTGTCTTTGTGGAAAAAAATTACGATCTGTTATTGTTGTGTCTTATCCCACTTGGCCGACAGCAACATCTAGACCAAGTCCATAACCCATCGAATCATGATAAAGGGTAAAAAATGCATCTTCATTTTGTCCTTGATCTTGCTGCACAAAGACATGAAGCACCCTAAGGGAGAAATCTGATTTTACCCCACTCTGTTGTACTCCCGACACTGGTACCTATTTTAGTCGCCTTTTAAGACATGCAATGGGCCACAATGGGGCTATTCTAACCAGGTTCCACACGGGGGAACAGACTTGTACTTTATAGGTTTTAAACTTTAACTTTTTAATTATAAACTCATGGATGCTTTAATATGATTATTTTGCAATTTATCGTAGCACCTCCTCCCCTTGTCAAGGAATACGTACCGATTCAAGTGTTCATGGAACCACCACCACCTGTTTCTCGCACCCTCACCAAGACTCTTGCTACACCATTGCAAATGCCTGATGGAACTAAACTGACATTCTCTACGGCCAACTCCCTTTTGAGAAGGTCTCTGCTTCTCAGTACCTTGCAAAATAATGGTGAGTGAAACGATTTTTAAAATCTTATAAAAATTATGTGCGATGTCAAAGATAAATATGCAAAACTGATATTTTATGTTAAAGTATAAATTTGCAATGTCAGGTATCATGGTATATCAGGTATATGATGCAAGAAATATTTTAAATATATATTATTTTCATTAATTTAATTGAATACAGAGGATTAGGACAAGATTTCGAAATTAGGATATTAAAATCCTAATTTCGAAATCTTGGCGAGAACTTGTAATAAATTAAAATAAAACGTGTATGAAAACAAATTAAATTAACATGTACTCTACAGATCAATGCAACTAGTACATAATTGATGATAACAATAATTATTAAATTTTTTTACTAAGTTATTCTTCATTGGCGCAATAGCCCCACGGTGGGCTAAAGCCATCTGCCTACTGGCAGATTTCGAGATAGGACATTGTTCTTTTTAAGGTGCAGGGTTGTCATCCCTTCGTCTCACTCTCTACAGTCACATTAGTCCAGGACCTACTGCTCAGAACCACTATAAATATCCACCATTCCGAACCACTATAAACATCCACAGCACCGCCGGGACTCGAATCCAAAACGTGTGGTACCGTAGTGTCAGAGCTGTAGTCACTCGGTCATCAGGCCTCTTCAGTGTAATTCTTCTTGATAATAAGGAGCAACAAACAAGCAAAACAAATTCAAATTCAACAAACAATTTAATATTCAACTGTGGAGAACGTATTCTATGAATAGGCATTAGTGTTGAAACTATTTGTCATTGGGAGTTATCACGTTAATTATTGATATGTAGACAAAAAAAAAAAAAAATAAAGAAATAACACGTTTCTCTTTTTCAAATTAATTTTTTTTTTTTTTTCATAATCTAATTATTAATTTCAATTGTAAATAATGCATATTTTGTTTATCGTTTCATTATTTCAATTTTTATGTAATTAATCGTCTGTAGAAGAAAGTGTACCAATGTTTAAGATATTTATTTTCTCTAGGTTCTAACACGGGGTACACGATGCTGGTGCCCACTGACGCAGCGTATGCGGCTCTGGGACCCAAAGGACTTGACCACTTGCGCAGGAACTCCAAAGTGCTGCGTCGCATGCTGCTGTGCCAGATGGTGCAGGGTCGACTGAACCTGACCTCCGGTGGGGAAGATAAGGACAGACCCATCAGGTCGCTCGGAGGGACTGTCGTTATCAGCTCCTTTAACGGCGGAAATGTAGGAATTACATTTTTATATCAAAAATCTTAAAAAATGACATTGAAGAAATTAAATAGGATGGCAAATGTTTATAAAAAATGAACGAGATTTAATCAATGCTAATTGTTTCTGGGTTGTTTTTGGCCTTTACAAATTATACTTCGTAATTTTCATAACAGAATTTTTCTTTTTTGAATGAGACATGAGTGAGTGTAACATTAAAATCCTTTGAAAACACCCATAAGCATGTTAATCATTATTAAATTTGAAATATAAAATTTCTAACTAAAGTTTCACTCATTTTAAAATCTTTGTTTCCTCAATAATTATATGCTGTATGACCTTTCCTACACTCATCACTTACCTCTTTTAATAAATTATTATTTATATACGTGATGAATAAGTTGTTGTTGTAGTTAGTGACACCTTTTCCTTTAGATCAGCGCAATGTGCTTTACCTGCACTTATAATAAAAGAAAATAGTATAATTTGTACTGTTTTTATTAATTTAAACGGTTTGCTTTACATGGAGAAACTATGGATGGATCAACTATGGATCTTCAAACTAAATTGGTGACAAAGAAATAAATTCGATTTAAGAACATGACATACTATTTGAGAACATGATTTTTCACTGTCCAACTGAATGCACTCTTTTAATATAGACAAATATTAATATTCCCTAATATAATGACAATATATTAACATTCCCTAAGGACGAGTCCAATTAAATTCAAACGAACGAAAGACGAATCTAAATAGGTTCAAAAGAATGTTCATCACAGTCTCTAAAATTATACTTTAAGATAGACAAGTTCAAGACTTCACCAAGATAGTCCTTCAACCAGAGATTTTTTCAGCACGGATGGAATTCCTGTTTCCCATAAACATTGGGGTGCATTGAATTTCCAAAAGTTTCTGTAATAGATAATATTTCAATGCAGTTTTTTTCTGTAATTCAATGGTATATTCATTAATTTACTGGGATTACTTATTTTTTTTACCTTACTTATTATTTTTTTAGAAATTCCTTATCAAATTCCGTGACATTCGGTTTGCTATATAAATTTACTAATAAAACTGTGTAGTGTCATCTTTATTGTGCTTACTCGTATACAAAAATATTTTTGTGTTTATTTACTTAATCAAGCTTTATTATTTTGCAGTCTATGATGGTGGGCGGAGCCCGCGTCCTCTCTGTCCGTCAGGCGGGCGATGGTCTGGTGCTGGTCACCGACAAAGTCACCTTCCCCCCGCCGTCTCGAACCGTCGCGGACGCCCTCACTCCATTCCCCAAATTCAAAGACGTCGTCCAGAGTCGCTCGCAGATACAGGACTCCCTTGCCACGGGTGAGTTGTCATCGGACATTGAAACTGAACAGACAACTGAAAAGGAACTATAGCCCAGAGGTGGGCCAAGGCCGTCTACCTATTGCCACATTCTGAAACTTGAGATATTTTCTTTTTTACAGTGTAGGGTTGTTAGCCTTATGCTCAACAGTCCTATTAGACCGGGATATACTGTTTAAAGTGGATTCCAAACCATTACAAACATCCATGGCAGCGCCGGTACTCGAGCGCGAAACCTGTGGCACCAAATGCTAGTCACTCAGCCATTAGGCTCTGAACCAACAAACTAATTATTTATAATGACTGACAATTTAAGTATGAAGGGTTTTCAGATTTTCGAAAAATAACCCTTCAGCGATCTAGCTTTCTGCTAGCTATTTTTTTTAATTATTAAAATTAATTAAAAAAATAGCTTATTTCACAGAATTGAAAAAAAAAGGAAGGAAAGAATGGTAAAATAAGGAATGAAATAAAAAAGGAAGGAAGGAATGGAACATTATTTGTAAGTGCTTGAGATGAAGCAAGCATTTAGAATAAGAAAGTGTGTAAATTCAAATTAAAAAAACTATTAATAGAAAGCAGTAATGATGAAAATAAATGATGATATAAAGGAAAAGAAATATTGATGCAAAAACAAAGTTTATTAGAACGAGGCCAAATTGATAAATTAGTATTGAATTAAATTTCAAATTGGTAAAGGATATTTCTTTCTTGACAAATAATTAATTATTTCAATAAAAGCAACTGATCATTTATTTTAAAATACATAATATACGTGAAACGAATCCAAACAACTACAGCAAAATACATTGTTAATAAATTAAATAAATGATTTTCGTACTTAATAATTTTAGATATTTTTTGAAATTCTGATGCAGCATTTTTTAGAGTATATCATTTCAATGCAATGGTTTATTATTAATTGAGACAATTAAAAAGCTCAATAAACTAATCTATAAAAAGATATTATTAAAATTAATCAATAAAAATTATATTCTGTTGAGGAATTTATATTTATTTTCAGATGGATCTGTGTACACAATATTTGCTCCAACTGATGCGGCTCTCTCTACTCTTTCCCCATCTCAGCTAAGTGATCGGAATTTCGTTTCAGGTAAATATTTAAATACCTCATAATTTTAATTAATTGGCATACATATTTCTGTTTTTAGTTATATAAATTAATTTCAGTGCATATGAAAATGCTATCTGAAAATTTTAATTAAAAAATTTATATCATTTTTTTCTTTCAACTTTCGTGGTTGGAAGTAGAATTATAGGCTAAAGAAAAGCTAAAGAAAGCTATTTCCGAGCTAAAGAATCTCGGCTCAAAACCCGGCCATTGATTCTAATCTAAAACATCCATATCTATGATTTTTTCCTAATGTAGCTGGCAATACAGAGACAGTCATCATCTTTATGTAAATAAGCGAGGGCTGCGCAGGTGTTACTCATTTAGCACTACCCGGGGTCACGTGCAGCTTGAAGATATGCTACGGACGCGAGCAACACGCTCTAGGATCATATTAGACCGAGACCTACGGTTTAAAGAGAATTCCGAACTACTACAACATCCATAGCCCCGCTGGGACTCGAACCCAAAACCTATGGCACGGAGTGCCAGATAGGATAGAAATAAGCACGTTAAATACATAAGCCAATTGGCCAGGATAGAGGAAGTAAAAAGAAAATTTGAACCATTCACATGCCAGCCTTAAAGTTTGAATCTTTTTTTCCCACTCGAGTGGACCTTCGACAATGCTGGATCAGCTATATGTCTATTGTTTTTGTGGTAAATATGCTCAGTTAGAAATTTCCAACATTTTAAAACATGTTATGTATTTATGATTTACCTTTACGATTAAATAACAAAGATGTTGATTTATTTTAAAACAATGATTTTAATAGTAAAAAGATTAATATAATTCCAAACAATTATTTTAAATATGTAATTTAATAATAATCCTTTATAATTATCATAGTTTTTCATTAAAAAAATCCATTTTTGGAAAATTCAGTTTAGATATCTGAACTAAATTAATAATTTTTAAAGCGGTAAAAACGAATTTTGGTTGAATTCGCTTAACCCAAATTTATTACAAAAATATAGCCTTTTATTTATTTTTATCTTGACTATTTACTCAATTAAACTAATAGGAAATTTTATTATAAAACTTTCCCATTTTTAAAATAAATTAATTTTTGTCTAAATCTTTATTTTTTTTAATTTTAATTTTCAATAACTGCATCGCATTTATACAATGACTAATCTTACTATGTTCCAATGATATTTAAAAGTTTATTTTAGATCAAAATTTCAATAAATATTTTAAAATTATAATCAATATGTTCTGTAGTTCATCCAGATATGTGTTCCATTAATATTATTACAAAATCATAATTTCATAAATAAATCATTTATTTTAAACTTAAATAACAATAAATTCACTTGTAATTTAATGATTAGCTTTTTTATGAGTTGGTTACATAAAAATATTGTTGTTTTAGAACTGTTTTGGTCGCATGTGGTTCCTGGTGCTTATTACAGAAGTCGGCTGACGCCTGGTCTACGACTGAGGACAGTCAGAGGGGGAACCATTTTTAGTACATCGTACACCCACAGGTATATGAAAGTTTATTTCTGATTCATAGTATATTATTTATTATTCGGTTTGATATATTGATGTTCATCACTTGTTAAGAATATAATTGATTAAATTCAGAAGTTCTAAGTATTCCATATGCAAGGCATTTGTCATTAAAAAATGTCATCTATTCCCAACAGTTGGCAGAAAAAATTATAGTATTTTAACTTCAACTAAGCTAAGTTCTGCCTGTTTTTTCAATTGAAATGAAACTGACAATTTAACCGAAAATTATTTATTTTATCATCAATATAAATCAATTGTGGCAATTATTTGTCTGTAACCGGAACCTGGGTCTTCCATAATATTTCGTTGTGTGAACCTCGTGATAAAGATGTAGCTGAATTTAGACTTGCGGCGGCCATGATTGTTTGGCGTGCCTCATTGGCATTTTTAATAGCCAAAATTGCCCGCTCTGTGGGAAAGACGAGATCATGGACAGACACCCTATAGCAGGATGCCTGGCCTTGCGTGAAAAGATATTGGAGAGCTACAACTTTGCTGATGAGACACTAACCTTATTCTCTTGTCGGTTTTTCTTCTTGTGTGTGTTTTATATTATTTTGACCTCGTGACGACTCATGCCATTGGAAATAAAAAAAATGTACTATAATTATACTTTAGAAAAAAAAAACAAAACTTTTCAGACAAATTTCTGTGTGTGTTTTACACTTTTTTTGATCTTGTAAGAGTTTATCATTTTATCTTGCCATTGGGAATATATATATATATATATATATATATATATATATATATATATATATATATATATAATATACACTCATGTCCATAAGTTAAGGATAATGAAGTTCAGGCAAAGAAAGAGACAGAAGCAAAACAAATTTGACTTATTTGTAAAGTCTATTTATTAAACAAAAGGTAAAGAGCAAAAAAAATGCTATATGTTTGACATAATTAATAAAAATTGCGATTTTTACTCCTGGAGCAAATTTCAAAAAGAACCTATTTACAAAAAACAGTATAACATGGTTAGTATGATGGTTAATATGGAGTATGTCTCCCGGATGATGCAATACAGGCCTTACAACGCCTAGGCATGCTGAGTATCAAATTATCAATCTGATCTTGGGGAATATTACACCACTCATCAAGCAATGCCCTCCGAAGTTCCGGTTGACAGGTGGGAGGGGGTTGACGGGCTGCAATTCGTCGGCCAAGCATTAAAACTCTATTGGATTCAAGTCCGGTGAGTATGCTGGCCAATCCATACAGGTGATATCCTCCAATTGAAGGCATTCGTCTATAATGTTTGCACGGTGAGGACGGGCGTTGTCATCCATAAACAGAAATTCAGCACCCATGGCGCCCCGAAACAAACGTACATGTTGCTCCAGAATGACATGCCGATAGATGTGGCCTGTCATCGTTACACTCTGAACATGCGTTGTAACTCGGGAGCGACCTGTGCTGTAACATCTACTCACATTACCATCATCTTGGAATCGTTGCCAAAGCCTGGAGATGACACTCTGGGCGATTCAATGTTCCTCGGATACTTCCAGCTGGGTACGTCCACATTCCAGACGTCCGATAATTCTACCACGTAAAAAATCATCCAAATGCTTCCTTTGTGCCATAAATATGCGGTTATTGCACTGAAAGGCTTTTAAAGCGCTTGTGAACAATTTTACTTCTTTGCCACCATTCCTTATATACCCCTCTCTTACACTCTCGTCATTGTGACGTACTATCCTCGCCATCTGGTGGTTTCCTGTAATTTGCATATTCTTCTTCAAGATGTGTGTGATAATTCTACAGGTGAAATTTTTATTTTAGAGTTCAATTTCTGTGTGATTCTGAATTATCCTTAATTTATGGACATGAGTGTATATATATATATGTGGCAAGAGAACCTTTGTGACAACTGGATATTATATATAAGAAGAAAAAATGACAAAATACCTATTCTTTTGGCAATAGAACCGATAAATAATTTCATATTTATATATAAATTGCATGATAAATTATTGTTATTATTATTTTTTTGCCAAGGTGAATTGTTTGTGAACGAGAAACCTGTCACTGGCGACGAAATCGTAGCTGGAAATGGAGTGATACATCGTATTGACAGTTTGCTCTTTCTTCCTCCTAGTCGTGAGTACCTCATACTGATCAAAAGACTAATCACTAAATTAAATTTAAGCATGATAAATATTTGACGAGGGAAAATTAATTATTCACAAACGATCAAATGGATGTAATACTCTTAACAAAATTCTTACAAATTCTGTGATTTAAAAAATTACAAAAAATAATTTTAAACACTGAAATGTAATGAGATTTTCAATTCACACGTTTACATTCTTTTATAAATCGGTTGAACTTTGTTTTGATCAAATTGTTTATTGTCCCTAAGAAAGCTTTATAAAAAAATCTCATGATTAACTGTAAAGCCATTTATTTATTTTTATTGTTTTTTAAAAACATATTTTCTATTTAGATGAAATAAATGTAAGAAACCATATATTATTCATTAAATTATATGTAATTGCATAAATAAAAATACTTGATATTAGTCATAAGATAATCCTTTAAAGATATCAGTGAAAAATTCTATTAATAAATATTACTAATCAGTATTTAGAAATTTTTTATTGCATTTCATTTCAATGATTTCAAATCTTTCAAAAGTTTTTGCATAAAAACATTCCAATGAAGTTTATATCGCTTAAAAAAAATGAAAGTTCAATGTTTTGATATGCTAACTTTATTTTCTTAATTGTTCTCATAGCTGTAGCAGAGACCACACCGGCCCAGCATGAGGATGATGGCGGTCTGAGCAATATTGCTCATGAGTTTAATGCTGCTGTATTTTTGGATTGGATGAAAAAGGCTGGTTTACAGAATCTTTTAAAATCTAGAGGTACACAGTGATTTCTTTCATTGAATTTATAAGATATAGTAAGCATATAATTTTTGACAGAAAACAACTTCTATTTATAAAAAATAGTGGCCTAATGTATATAATTAGGATATATAACATATGAACAAAATTTAACTTCATAAAATGTTTAAAAAATATATAAATAGTTTTTTTTATTAATAGGATATGAATTCACACATTGCAATTATTAAAAGTGTCGTAAAATAGAATACGTGATTAATTAATGTAAATATGAACTTCGAATATGGTGAATAACAAGTGTAGCCCAACTCATGGCTCAGTTTAAACGCGCGCCATTGGTGAGCATGAGGGTTGAGCTTCAATCCGCTGGCGGCTTTGTTGTCGACACTGTTTCAAAAGCTTGGATACTTGATGGCGTTTGTGATGTTCAGCATCTTGCCTAGTGAGTCAGACTACCTGGAGGGAGTTTTCAGGATTTTCTCCCGTACGATACTCAAATGCAGGATAGTTACCCCAAAAAGTTCTCCTGGAAGACACTGCCCTAATTTTTCAGAGTCCTGGTGCTAAATCAGACTTCTACATACTGGGTGCTCCATCACAACGGAAGTTTCCCTTCTTCCATGAGACCACACGGGTTCTTGGATTCGGTCTAGACGCTGTCGACCAAATGGGATAAGGAAAAAAAAAAAACAAATTGTTTTTCCGTATTGAGGGAGTTCAGTTCGAAGCCCTACGATCAAGGCTAAGTCGACTTGTTTTTAAAAGATTTCCTCTTATTCACCAGAGATAAGCATGATAAATCTGCAAGGCCAGAAATCTCTTCATTTCGGCTCAAGAATGAGGATGCAAACACTCCACATAACTCTCCTGGAGGTCTTTCAAATTTTTGCGGTACAATGTGTGTACAGCCCTTTCCCATGGTGCATCCTATGTAAAGCTAATCTACTACGTGTTTGCGTTTCAGTAGCGAATAACCTCAAATCAAGTACTCTGTTCTTTAAAATAGAACATTTAATAATTATTTTACTCATTTTTTCATAATCATAAACATTCAAATGAATTTATTCTCCCGTTGCATCTCCTGCAGATTTACAGAAAACGGGATGCACCCTGTTCCTGCCCACCAACGCAGCTCTGGGCGGAATGTCTCCCACTCTTCGCTCTGTCACACTGGGGGACGTGGAAAGACTCAAGAAGTTCATCCGTTTCCACATAAGTCCTCAGGTGCTCAGCTGGAACTCCGTGCACGACAACTCTTTCATGCCATCCTTGCTTCCCAGGAAGAATATACGATGCAACATCTACGCAGAAGGCAGAAAGGTACCAATTATCTCTCGTGCTGTTGTTTATGTTAATTATTTTTCGACATGTGAGAAGTTCATTACGTTGGGTCATCGATATTAAATAACGGGAACTAATTATGTCCTACATTAAAGTGAGCCTATAAAATATGAGTTTTTTTTTTTCCTGTGAATATTTTTTTCAACTGTCAGAGAAAGAAAAAAAAAAAGTGTTTTGTATATACGTAAAAATGAATAATAGGGGTGGTAGTTTTTTTATTTCACCTATAAATGTCGTTTGAAGAAATTGATCTAAATAAAAATAAATAGAATGTCAGTTATTCTTCTTATGACCTCTAACGGAGAGAATATGAACCTGTAAATGCTGTCTCTAAGCATATTGTAACGTCTCGGCCTATACTAGACCTAAAAGAGGACCACTTTCAGGTTCATGGGATTTAATTTATCAGGGATTTTTGGGATTTTATTTATATTTTGATCAGATTAATTTTTTTACAAGCTTTATATATATATATAAATATAAATTATTATTTTTACAATAAAAAATGAAAAATAAAGAATTAAATTTGATTCACAAATGCAGTTTACTCAAGGACGGAGATTTTTCAGAGTTCTCTAGTCTACGATGAATTTAATCCACTCAGTGATTATCACACAGCGTGATATACGAAACCACAAGGGGCTCACTTTGTAAAGGGCGGAATTTCCGGCCTGTTCAATCACTTTCAGAAAAAGAGAAAAAATAACACTTCTTGTCGAGTAGTCGCAGAACACACCTCTTCTTCTCCAAAAACTTCCCTTTAAGGGAATCCGTCAAGGGGAGTCAGCTTCCCTTATTTCTCATTGGAGTCGACACTTCTTTATCCCATGATCTATCACAATCTATAATTTCATGAGGTCTCATTATCCATGACACTGATTGTCTGCTGTCAGGTTTGAGTGACAGATTGTTCACATTAATACAAAAATTATTTACATGTGTTATAAATATCCACGGTACTGCTTATCTGCTGTCAGATTTGTGTGATTGGATATTATCATGCACTTGTTAAAGAATATACATTTCTTTCCCCTGGAAGCAGAAATGCGGTAAAAAAACTATAATGAATACAGAATGAAAAAATACTACAATATTTATTCCACTACGACATTAAGAGCGAACATTGTCTAAATTGATAATAAATGAACGTAAAGATACCCTTTTAAATGAAAATAAAGATACCAACAAGCTTCTCTAATTTATCTGTCACCACATAGATGCCTAAATTCAACAACATTAAAAAAAAAAATTAATTTCAAAGGAAATTTGAATTTTCCTAAAGCATAACACATCCGTGACTTTTTAACTTTTTAAAGTTGATTAATGCATCATGCCAAATTAAAAAATAATATAATTTTTACTTCATAATAAATTTAAATGCATCAAGCAATTGCAGTAAATAATTTCTTCTTTATTATTGCAGCCTGGAATCCTCACAGTATCTGGGTGCAGAGTGAGTGCCATTCGTCCCCTGGCACCAGAAACCAATGTAACCGTGGCAATAATAAATGAGGCCATGTCCCCTCAATCGCCGATATGGCACTCACTATAGCAAAGGCCCCAATGCTTACGAACTTCACCAAGATTCTCAAAGTATCTGGATTGGACAGCACATTATCAAGTAAGTTTTAAGATCAATGTATTTTAAAAAGGAACATTGAAAATGATTACAGAATCGGTAAATATATATCCATCACATTAATTCGTCATTAAATTGGAAAGCAGTATTCGGCTTATATAAAAAGTATTGTTATACATGAGTGGCATGAAATACTTAATTCGCCACAATTTTTAAAAATTATAAATGAAAAACATAACAGTGTTTATTTATTTAAAATTTTAATTATATTCTGTTAATCTATTGAATACAGACATATACGAATTATTATTTAGTAACCATCAAATTTTAAAGTCAAATTTGTTGGGATTTTATGCATTTGGTTAGAATTTTGGTACATTATTCGTACAAATTACAAATGCTTTTGCTAATACTATGAAACCATGTTATGCTTCGTCTGAGAAAAAGAAAACGTCTTCCAGTGTGTGCCGGAATTTGATCGTGATAGGATCATTGTCTACCGGGACTGAAATTTATCGTTCCACAATGTTGCTTCTCTTGATCGATGTTTGAGATTCCATAACTATCATGAGAATATGGAAGGGCCATACAGAATTCCGTATGGATCTTAGTAGCAGCCAGCAACCAAAAGACAGGCATATTGTCTCGTTCTTTGGGAGTCAGTGCAGCCAGGTCATACCCTCACTGAGAATCTAGCGGAATACTGTCTCGTTCTTGTGGAGTTCGTCCAACCAGGTCACATCCCCACTGACGGGCATGGCCATGACGGAATAACAAATGTGGTGATTTCTGCAGCATCATGAACATTCAGCAGCTGCGGCTTCCATTAAAGTTGTATCAGAAAGAGGATCAACTACAATATGCATTCAACGATTCACATCGTATTTTCAAAGAATTTCAATATCATGATGGTCATATTCACGTGTGAAAGCATCAAAGATAACTATCATTGCCAGTTTACATTCTTCATCGTCATAAGGACCCAATACATAAAGTGATGGTATGCAAAGCCCCTAGATAAATATACAGATCAATTCTTATTAGCATTAATCAAACGGCCACCTTTACTTTCCTGATTTATTAAGGACTATTAGTATGCTCCATCATCGAGGCCTTCGTTGCGATTATCTTTCACCAGGAAAATGCACTGCCCCATATTCCCTATGATATCCTGACCTTCCTTGATACAGAAGGTACCAATTGAGAACGCCGATTTAATATAGTTTGCCGAGAGACTGGTATGTCACCATTCTCTAGAAAGTACGATTTCTGTGAATAATGATTTCTGTATGATCTGTACCTTGATATTATTTGTTAATTTATTTATGTTTAACCCCTAAAATATATATGTACAATAAATATAATTTTATGCAATGTAATTTATTACATTGCATTCATTTGCATCGTTATTATCGTATTCTTTACATTTGCTTATTGTATCTTAACGACATAGTGTAGTTGGGTACTGCAATACGACGAGAGCTTTATATATATTTGGTGTATCTAAGTTGAAAACAATAATTTATTATGCATTGTTACATAAATTTATATTGTAAACAAATGAATATTTAATACAGAGGCAGCATATGAGTACAAAATAACTTTTCTATATAATTCCTTTAATATAGAATGTCTGATCTGGGATGTCTCGTGAAATAAAGCAGAATGTGTGTTTTATCAAATCTAATTCCAAATTACCCAAAGCGTAATAGTCGATCTTAAGAAATTGAATTACTTTAATGTCTTTGAACAGTGATTATTAAAATATTTTTGTACTATATACTTTGTTATAATGGAATATTTTTTTCAACCAGGTGGTGGCCCGTATACTTTGTTTGCACCTAATGCTTGTGCCTTTTCGGAAATGGATCTTGAAGGATATCGTCGTTTAATTACAAACAAAAAGTTGGCAATCGGTGAGTAGATACCATAATTTATGTATTTTAAGAAGTCTAATTAAAATAAATTGTAATATCATATCATTATTATTAAAATCCTATAATTTATACATAAGCTATATCTTATAAAATATGAATAATTGAAGTGAAGTTACAATTAAGTGAATAATTAACATAACAAAATTAATTTACTATTTCAAATAAAATTGATTATTTTTATTTTTATTTCATAAAAAAATTAATAAATGCATAAATATCTTATATTTTTTAGATTTCGTTAAACGGTATATGGTGAGAAAGGCTGCTATTATAGCAATGGATTGCACGATGGTCAAACGCTACTTACAGAAGCAAATACTTATCTGGTAGTTCAAGTCACACCAGGTAACTTTGAAAACTTAGTTTTGATAGTTAAAATACCTCTTCGCATCTTTTAATAGCATTTTATTTTAATATATTAAAATTATAAAGTAGCTTTCCTTTAAATAAACGTTTTATAAATAAAGTTTTGGTCTATCTTTTTTAAACTACACTTTACCATTTCAATTAACCTATTAGTGTAAAAAATATTAAAAGAATTGAAATGGTGAATAGATTAAATGAAATTGTAATATTTTTATTAAGATTGAAATGCATGCAATATGTTTCTTATATATTATGTTTTTATAATGTTTTAAATAAAAAAAATAAGACTATTAACACAATCGAATTGCAGCTGGGTAACTGAAATTTGGAATAAAAACATATTTTTAATATAAATACTTGTTGTTGTTGTCGTATCTCCTGAAGAGTAGAAGAAAATCATATATCTTGTTGCTCCCGAATAATATTCGTTATGTTGATTGCCAGCTCGGAGTATAAATCCTCTTCCGAGGAATGATCCAGACAATGCACGGCGGCTGCAACAGCTGGGCAATCAAAGACGTGATGAGGAGTAAGCTCGACATCAGGGCATTTGCCACATTTTTGGTATTTTTTAACGCCATCAGCAGAACTGGTCATATTTTTGTGGTGCTTCCTCCTTAAGCTTGTGAGGGTAGTAGCTGTTCTTCAGTCGACATTTAGTTCTGCAATTTGGTATTTAGTTTTGATCTTACAAGGAATTATAAGTTTACATTTTGACAAGGCATTTGCAACTGCAAGCCAGGTAGGAATGACAGTCTGATCCAGACTTCTGGCATTCCTCGTCAAGGAATTCAAATCAACATGAGAAGGGATCCATTGCAGGATACACATTCTGTGCAAGCAGTGGATTTGTTCTAAGAGAGTTATAATGTTCAAGATCATGCTTGAAAAACCTTTATTAAGAATCTGTAAGGCAGGCCTTGAGTAAGTGAAGATAGTATATAAATACTTTTATATAAAAAAAAATTTCCATGTAATAACTTTTTAGCATTCAGCGAATTAAAACTATACATATAATACACATGAACAAAAGGTTATACTATTATCATTTTAAATTCATTGTATCTATATTTCCTTAGATTAAATTATTTAAAAATTGTTTCTTTGAAATATTGAAATTATTTTATTTTTTTTTTATTTATTTATCCTTAATTTAACTAAATGCTAAATTTGCTTAAGATTTTCTGGATAAAAAAAAAAAAAGTTTTGAAAATGTTTTCATTCGTACTCAAATTTTATTGTCAATGCAATTTATTCCACTTGTTTATTTGCAGAGTGCATCTTAGTGTCAGAATCGAAAGTTCTGTACGGCGATATGAGCACAACTAATGGAGTCCTTCATGTCATTGCTAGTCTCATACCTTCATGATACATTCCAACATTTGAGTATTTATTTTAAATAAACTATTTTTCAACATGTTGTCTATCCTATTTTATTATTGTTTCATGAGTAGTACATGTTTAACTTCTTTTTTTTTAATTTTGAAAAAAGGATCAATGCCTTTTTTAAGTTAAATGACATACAATCAATACAATTTCAACAAACATTGAATGTCATCTATATTTAGTATATAGAATATATAGATGAATATCAAATTGTCTGCAAAATATAGATCTATTACCTAGTGTTGTTAGTATAGTAAAGAAAATGCAGAAAAACATTGCCTACCATATTTTTATTGCTTCATGAGTAGTAATGTTTCACCGCTTTTTTTGATTTTTGAAAAATGATGTTTCCTTTTTAAATTAAAGGACATACAATCAATGCAATTTCTGCATAGATCTTAACCATAACTGAATGTCATCTATATTTAGTATATAGAATAGATGAATATCAATTTGTCTGTAAAATAGATGTATTGCCTAGTGTTGTTAGTATAGTAAAAAGTAATTGAATAATATTAAATAACACAAGGACAAGCTTCTAAAATTAAGAACATTTATTGCAAAACAAGAATAGATGAATATCAGTTTGTCTGCAAAATATAGATCTGTTACCTGGTGCTGCTAGTATAATAAATAAGTAGCTGAAAAATATTGAAATATGGAGAAGATATGAATGAAATATGTTGTCAATAATAAAGAAGTAGCTGAAAAATATTGAAGTACCAGGACAAACTTTTAAAATTAAGAACATTTATTGCAAAACGCAAATTTTATTCAGATTTCACAATAATATAAAAAATACAAATAAATGAAGGTATATAAAATATAATATGAAGTAATACTAAAGAGAAAAATGCACACTCAAACTGAAAATACAATTGCAAAATACTACAAAAATATCACTTTTTCTGTTCATTTAAATTGCTCTCCTGAATTTCACAAATTTTAAACTAAATACACACAACAAAGCACGAATAAAACAGATATGAAGCATACGCCACTGACATAATTAAAAAAAAATAGCTGTCATTCTAGGATGCATCACAAAATATGGAAGGATATATATAAAATCTATAGACTTTATCTTTTGTTTCTAACTAATACACATGTGTTATATAAAATTAGTAAATCAAATAAATGGTATGGCACTTTGTAAATTGGAAATATAAGATAATAGTAGTAAAAAATATTTCTAAGATTACTAAATGTAAACAAATCATTGGTCCTCGTGTCATCCAAACAAAGAATATGATTGGTTTGGAATCAAAATTCACTTTCTTGTGACGAATAGGAGGGAGTCCTTCTCACATTCCTCTGTTTAGGGCAGTCTTCAGTATCGTGGATATCAAATATATTGCAGATATCGCAGAATAGACGAGAATTCACACGATGTTGTGGCATTCCCCTAAATGGTATAAAAAATAATATTGATTACTATATTTCGGAATAAAAAAAATATTGATTACTATATTTCAGAATTTAAAAAATAATATTGAATTAGTATATTTCGGAATTTAAAAATAATATTGATTACTAAATTTCGGAATATAAAAATTATGTTGATTACTATGTTTCGAATAAAAAGATAATATTGATTACTATATTTCGAATTAAAAAAACAATATTGATTATTATATTTCAGAATAAAAAAAAGAATATTGATTACTATATTTCGGAATAAAAAGAATAATAATGATTACAATATTTCGGAATAAAAAAAATAATATTGATTACTATATTTCGAATAAAAAAAATAATATTGATTACTATATTTCGGAATAAAAATAATATTGATTACTATATTTCGGGAAAAACTAATACTGATTAATATTTTTCGGAATAAAAAATAATATTGATTACTATATTTCGGGAAAAACTAATATTGATTACTATATTTCGGAATAAAAAATAATATTGATTACTATATTTCGGAATAAAAACTAATACTGATTACTATATTTCGAATAAAAAAAATAATTGATTACTATGTTTCGAATAAAAATAATATTGATTACTATATTTCGGAATAAAAAAATAATATTGATTACTATATTTCGGAATAAAAAAATAATATTGATTTACTATATTTCGGAATATTTCGGAATAAAAAAATAATATTGATTACTATATTTCGGAATATAACAATAATATTGATTATTATTATATTTCGGAATAAAAATTAAAATTGTTTACTATATTTCGGAATAAAAAATACGTTTTTATACGACATTTTTACTTTAAAATATTAACTAATAAAAATTCAATATAAATAAAAATGTCGATTATTTTTGTGTAAAAATTTTATTATCCTTGTAAATCCAAAATCTCAAATAGTAATTGTGCTTAGTGGATTACAAATCAAAGCATCTAAATATGTACGGAATATTTCGCTTTTTTTCACGAAAATTTCATTTCGATTTTTTTTTTATAATTATATTGCTTTAGTATCAATTTGTACAAAATAAGTATAGATATGAGGCCTGATGGTCGATTGACTACAGCTCTGTTCCACAGGTTTCAGTTGCAATCACGGCAAAGCTACGGATTTTTTTTAGTTGTTCGAAATCCATTAAAAATCGTACTTCCCTGTCTAATATGACTATAATTACTACACCACATCACATCACTGTGTCTAGATCTGAGTTGCCCTATACAGTTCAGAATAATGTGAGTGAGAAGTCTGACTGGACTGTGTGATTCTCTACAGTCATATGAGACCGACACCTGCGGTTTAAAGTGGATTCCGAACCACTACAAACATCCATGGCACAGCCGGGACTCGAAAACTGAAACCTGTGGCACCGAGCATCAGAGCACTAGAGAATTAAATTAAATAATATAATTTTAATTAAATTTTTAACAAGTATAATTAAACATGTTTAACTATGATATTTTTAAATTTTTTTTTTTTTTTTTTTTTCTAGCAAATGAAAAATTGAATTATGCACATATTAGTGTATATGTTTAATTAAATATATAATTATTTATAATATGTTTAATTAATTATAAAAACTGTTCAACGACTTACAGTTGTAGATGTCCATCGAAAATCACTTCGGTTTCTAAAATATCCAACCTGGAACGAAGGTCATCGTTTTTATGCTGCATGTCTACGATGACACTGTTCATAAAATTCACCTAATAAAAATGTTGAACACTTATTAAAAAATCTTATTTTTGAACTAATAATAAATTTATAATAATCTACACTGACAACTAAATGAATTTCTTTTGAAGATATATAAAAATATAAATTTATTATTGGAAAATTTTCATTTCATAAATAAATATGTTAATATATATATATATATATATATATATCAAGAGCCAAAAAACATTATGACCACCTGTCACCTTTCAGTTACTTCTGTGTGTGTTCCATCACACTCAGAAGTAAGTGAAAGAATGATTCTTCAGACTCTCCAGCAGCAGTTAAATACCACTTCCACCCTGATCACGTGCCTTCCACGTCATCCAGGCGAGTTCATTGCAAAATGTAGGGGTGGTCATAATGTTTTGGCTCTTGAGTGTATATTTAAGTTCTATAGTTGAAATAAGTTAAAAAATATTTCCATCATGCATATGCATTGTAATTATTTTTAATACAATATGAAAATGTCAACAATATATTTTTAAAAATTATATACATTCGTTGATAAAAATTTAATTAAAAATTTTACGTACTTTAGTACAATGAATTATATTTATTAAAATATATTGTAGCATTTTCCCAAGCCAAGAATTATTATACTCACTTGTTGTTCTAAAGCTTCCTTTTCATTTTTCAGTTGCTCATAATTTTCATCTGAAATTTTGAAAAAAAGTTTCATTAAAAAGAAAAATTAAATAATTGTTTTAATATTAAAATAATAACAGTTTTAAAAAATAGGATGAGTGTAAGTGAAATTTAAATTTACGCAACTTTTATACAATTTCTTGAAGAACAAAGTTTTTAAACAAAATTAATCGAATATTAATTAATAATCGAAATTCAGTTCATTAGTAATTATTTTAAATAATTTGGGTTTAAAAAAACTCAAAAGAATTTATTAAATTATATTCTAATGAATTCAATAATTTTTATGCGTATTTAAAATGTTGAAATTCAACAGTAAAGAATTTCAAGGAAAAATTTATTCTAAATTTATGTATGTTACAAAAGTTCTTAATTTTTAAAAATATAAAAAAATAAAATTTGTAATTATCATTTCATAAAGTAGATTTTGGAAATATATATTAAGTATATATATTGGAAATATATATACTTAATTTTTGTATATATTAAGTTTATATTTGAATATATATTGGAAATCATTTTAACTTTCAGAAAATTTAAAAAAAAAATTTATCATGCATAGTGTAATCTCCTTTTTATTATTTAGTTAAAAATTAAAATAATTTAAAAAAGTGGTTTTACTTTTTTAATTTTAAATAATATTTATAATGAAAAAATGTTGTTTTTAAAAATGAAAATAAAATTTACGATTTTGTTAGCTATAGTATATTTTATTTTAAATTTAAACTTTATGTTTATGATTTAAACAAATATAAATAATAGTTTTAATGTTAAATGGTAAAATTAGCATAATACACTTTTTTTTTCTATTTAAATTTTAATCATAATTCTAAAGCATAAATTTAACTTTTTTATCATTCCATATTGTCTATTTTTTGCAATAGATAAGGATTTAATCATATCTGAATTATGAACTCAATTTAATATTAGTTTACTTGAGTTAAAAAATCAGATTATTTATAGATTATAAAAAAAAATATCTGTTGCATAAAGTATCGGCAAAAATAATTATGCAACCGTACTTCCTCCTGTGCACTTCAAGAGCGGCCCCTGTGGCGTTCAGGAGAAATAGTCAGTAGACATCGAGGCCTCGAGACTCTCACCCGAGAGGAAATGCAGCGCAAACAGCGCTACCACTGAGAAACGTTTAGTTTGTAATAACTCATCCTGAGAGGAAATATATTCAATGCAACCCTGCGTATAAGTTGGTCTGCAGAGGAAGTATATTTCGCACATCTAGCGCTTACCTAATTATCTTTATTTCGACTTAGAAATGGAGTTCTTAAACGAATCTATAATTATATGTCTTAAAATCTGTTAAATATTATCTGTAGTTAATTGTGTGTATGTTGTGTTTGTGTACGTGTCAATAAAGCTGTGTGTTTTTCAACCTGTGTCTCAACCTAACCACAGCCAGTTACAATCCAGAGTTGCTCCAACCCCCAACACTAAAATTAATTAATACTATTAAGAAAATATTAAGTAAGACCGAAATATTACCAGGTTCAACCTTTCCATTTTTTAAAGCAGCCAGTTCAACCTGCAAATCCACGATTTTATTTTCTAAAACAGATCTTTTTCTGCATCAACTTTTTGTGTAGTTTGAATCTATAATGAAAATGTTTCAATCAGTCAATAAATTTTTAAAACAAATACACAATAAAAATTTAAATATCATTATAAATTTAAATAAAAATAAAATATAAATTAAAAAAAAAATAAACATAAATTCAAATAAAATAAAAATATAAATTTAAAATAAGATTTTAATTGCAAACATGTAAAATATCCTGTGTCTTTTAACTATAGCATAGCTTTTTATGATAGAAATATTTGCCTTGTAAAGCGTATAGTAATTAATTACGGATGCTGCTTAATAATTTATTTTTAATTATTTCTGACCTCAATAAAATGCGTTTATTAAAGAACTCTATAGGTTTAGATAAATCATTATCATAGGAAATTAACATATTTGTTTTTTATCTGTTCTTCTTCATTGAAAAACAGTTTTGCAGTGTTTATTTTGAGATAAGAAGATCATTCACTTTTAATTGCTGTGCATTTTAGTACACATTCTCTCAAGGTCAGATTTCCGGTGATTGTGACTTTGTTTACAAAAGAATTCATAAATAATGAAGGCCATTGCATTTTTAAAATTGTACATTACAATTTTACAAATGCAATAAATGAATTTCTAAAAGGTTAAATTTATCTAAAAATACTAACAATGTAATTTTATGGATCATTACTTTTTGAATTAATTTAGATTGAGAAACAAATGTTTGCCAAACTGTTCTGATGATGATACATTTTCCAACTCCTCCTAAAAGGCTTGACCGATTTTGATGAAATTTTTTTTGTGTGTGTTTGACAAAACATGGAGGCTATCTCTTTTTGTTGTAATCGCCACCAGACGGTACTGCAGTATATCAACTTCTATACCGTTCAACCAATCGCTATGAAAATTGGTAATAATATGTATTCGAGTATGGAAAATAGCTTCGCGCTATCCATTTTATTGTTACTTGCCACCAGATGGTGCTGCAGCATTTTATCTTATATACCGTTCAAACTATATCCATGATTATTAGTATGCATATTTATTGGAACACGGAGTATATATTCGCGATATGTAATTTTCTACAATACATTTTTGGCAGGACAATGTATGCCGGGTTCTACTAGTATACACTCAAGAGCCAAAACATTATGACCACCTGTCAATAACGAGTTGGCCCACCTTGGCGCAACACAGCTTCAACCGCCTTGGCATGGATGCCACAAGTCCTTGGTAGATGGCCGGAGACAGATTGTACCAGATGTTTAAGCAACGGTCACGCAAATACGAGATATTGCGAATTGGTGGTCTTTGAACTCTGAGCTTCCGTCCCAGGACATCCCAAATGTGTTCTATCGGATTGATCCGGTGAGTTAGACGGCCAGGACATTAACTGCAATTCAGCATCATGTTCCTGGAACCACCCAACACAATTTAGCCTTGTGAGAAGGGGCGTTATCCTGTTGGGACATTCCATTTACAGCTGGAATAACAGAGGCCATGTAAGGGTGCAACTGGTCCGCAATGATGTTCAGATACCCTGTAGCAATCATGGTCCGCTCTACCACAACCACGGGTCCCAGAGACGCCCAAGAGAACGTCCCCCAAAGCATAATACCGCCACCACCGGCCTGTGTAAGACCTACTGTACATTGAGGGAGCAACTGTTCGCCTGGAAGACGACATATCCTGACACGACCATCGGCGTGATCAATGACAAACCGTGACTCATCTGACCAGGCAACTCTCTCCCACTGATCCATGGACCAGTCATGATGTTCCCGAGCCCAGCGCAGGCGGCGATGACGCTTGGTCAGCAAAGGCACAGGAGGGGGACGTTTGCTGCGTAGCCCCATATCCAACGGTGTCCGCTGAACAGTGTGCTCCGATACTATTCTACTTGGCCCTGCATTGTATTGGGCTGCCAGCTGAGCCACTGTCTGGCTTCGGTTTTGCTTCACCGCTTCATGCGGTTTTGCTTCTCCGACGACCTTTTTCTTTGATAGCGTGTGGACGTCCAACACCATGTCGTCTACTGCTGGTTTCACCGTCATTCATCTACTTTGCATAAGTACTAACAACTGTAGATCGCGAACAACCCAAGGGTCGTGCAGTTTCAAAATACTTGTTCCGAGCCTTCGCCATTACAATCTGCTCTCTATCAAAGTTGCTTAGATCCGCTGCCTTTCCCATCACACACAGAAGTAAGTGAAAGAATGATTCTTCAGACTCTCCAGCAGCAGTTAAATACCACTTCCACCTGATCACATGTCTTCCACATCATCCAGGCGAGTTCATTACAAAATGTAGGTGGTCATAATGTTTTGGCTCTTGAATGTATGTATATATATATACTAGCAGAATCCGTATACATACATATATATATATATATATATTATATATATATATATATTTGAATCTACGACAGTGAACCATTCAAAATTTTTCAAACATTTTAAGCGTTATACTCACTTGTTGCTTCTGAGAAGCATTTGTTTCCTCTATCAGCAATTGGGCAGCTTCAAAGCTTCTTTTAAAGATTCGTTGATAGTTTCTGCTTGTGACAACCTACAGAAGACAATTTGTTAAAAAAATATCTTTTTTTACTATGAATTTGTGGCAACAAAAGAATGAAATAAATACATGAGCATATGATATATATATATATAAGTTTTTTTTTTTAATTTTTAATTTTGTTTATAATAACTGAAAATAATATTTGTTTTCTATTATTTATTTATTAAAAAATAATTTAATGAATTTGATTAAAAAAAGTATGACGTAAAACAGTTTTTTTTTATAAAATATAACAAAGACTATTTTTTTAATGATATTATGTGAAATAAGAATACATTAAAAAATATTTTTTTTCTTAAGTTCCTGAAGTTACATTTAAAAAAAAAATAGTTTTATTACTCATGAAAACTGGTATATTTTTTGGATGGAAAATAGCAAATAATAATAATAAAAATATAATTAAAAAAAAAAAAAAACTTTCTGTTAAAAATAGATTTTTTCTATACAATAATTAATATGAACAAAATTTTCAGTTCTTCAAATTAAATTTGACTTAAAGGTTATAGATTTAAAAATATGAAAATTTCATTTATCTTAGTGAATTTTTGGAAATATTTTAAATTTTCATTTAAATAATATCAAATAAAAAAACTTAGATTTAATTAATAGATTTCTTTACTTAGAATTAGATTTTTAATTAGTTTTCTTTATTTAAAACATTGAAATATGTTTTTATGTTTTAAAAATAGTATATGAAATAAAAATAATAGAATAAATTATTTGAAATAATTATAATTATAAAAATTTGAATATACAGTAAAAAAGTACTAAATATTTTTAAACCTTTTTAAAAGCTGTTATTGTAGATAACATTCTTCTAAACTGTAATGTAGACAAGATTTTTCATAAAACTATTATTGTGTGTTTTGAACGAGAGATGTCGCTCCTAACCTCTTTGGTTAAAAACACATTTGATAAATAAAAATTACAAAATGAAGCGTGGTAAATAATGGTATATTAATGTAAATTAAAAATTTGCAATTCCGAAATGAAGTTAAAAATTTTTTTGAAAAAGTTCTAATCGGAGTTCTTTATAAAAAAAGAGCATTTAATTTTTATTTATAGCATAATATTTTAAATACAGATATATAATTATAATACAAAATGTATTTTTATATTATATGAATGTAACTTAGCAGCTTTTTCTATATGGACTAAAAAAAAATTAATTTAAATTAATTTTCTATACTTCTTTATATAGGTCCTTCAGAGAACACTGACAGGTAAAAATGAAATAAATTATTGATTTAAAAAATATAAAATTTTAGTTTTTTTAAACAGATAATTATTTTGATCATCAGTATAATTATATACTTTAAAAAATATTTGGTGAATAATTAATTAATTACAGATTATGAATAATGCTATACGAAATATTTCTGTAAACAGCCATGACAATAATTTAGATAAAAATGATTATTGATTTTAGAAAATTATGTAATTTTTAAATAAACTTTTCGATAAAAAGTAAATAAGTTTGTTTTAAAGTAAATAAGTTTATAATTTTTTGTGATTGATTTGTGTTAAAAAATTATAACAAAAATTGTAAATGAAAGTAAACGAAATCAAGACAGTTGTTAGTAGCGCCATCTATAGTAGAACAATTAAAACAATAATTATCTTAGTTTATATTATTTTATTAAGAAAATGGATATTATTTTTAAAGTACAAAGTAATAAGTATATATTTTTAAGTAAATATTTTTAATTAAAAAACAAAAGACATTTTACTTCCAATATTTCAAAAAAAGATAAATATTAAAATTTAATTTGGAAAAAAACAATGAATTGTAAGATATCTAGCACATAGTTATTTGGAATGGTATATTCTGTGGCTTAATGACATAACATAAAAAATAATACAATAGGATAAAATATAAGGATAATAAATAAATAATATGAAAAAAAAAGGATATAACTAAGTAATTGAAAATTTTACTAATTTTCTTTGTAATATTTAAAAAATTAACAAGTGTTTTTATATCAGTATAGTTAATAGTATATTATTTTTTTAAGTTAGTTTTAATTGAATACATAATTAGTGTGTTTGGAACTGTCAAAATTCTTCATAGGCTATCACTAAGATACAATTCTTCATTACTGTCACATTTATTCAAGTGTTTTTTTTTCTTTTATTGAAAATCTTTTCTGACGCTTACATCCTAATTAAATAATAAATATTATTTAATAGTCCATCTTCTGATGAAACGTTTATAATAATTTTTGTCTATAATAGTGGCTTTCTAGGATCTATTTAATGATATTTAACAATAATTAAATTTTTTTTTTTTCCTCAGAAAAATATTTAATTTAATGTTATATCAAAATAATGCACTGATTTAAATGTATAAATTCTTCGTAGTTACATATGAAAACGAAAGTTTTTTAACCAACTTGATGAAACACACACACTGTTTAAAAATATTCTATGATTTACTTAAATCGTAGAAAAAAGTAAGCACAATTTTATTTATATTTTCATCATATAACATGAACACATTCATCTATTACATTATTCAGACATGTTTATTAAAATAAATAATAATTATATTTTAATTTTTGTAGAAGCATGCTATTGGAATATTACGAAGGCCACGTACAAATAACGTGAGTCGTAGCATATCATATCTTATCATACTATGGAACATTTATGATTATCAAACGAAGTTTAAAAAAAAAATACCAGAAAATACAACAAGAAAAGGTTTCAAACAATACAGAAGTATATGTTTCAAAATTTAGAAAACTCAGTATATGGTACGCTTTATACCATGATCATAGATTAAAGCAATAATTTATCATCCAATTCTTAATGATAAGAATATTCCGAGTCTAAAAAAAATGCAAAGCGTAGGTAGGCAGGTGTTTCATTGGATAGTTTTAACCAACTTTAACCCTTTGCACTCGAATTTTTTTTTTCATTCGTATTACCAGCAACGCGAAGCGATTTTAGTGAAAAGATCCTATTCACATGTAAGTCTGATATACGCATTATTTATATTGTTATTTGCATTGCTTCCGTAGCGGAGCCCTCGAGCTTGAAGGCAAATTTTAAATGGCTCCGCTCCGCAAAAAGTGCAAAGGGTTAAATAATGGATTACATACAATACAGTCTTGACATAGTTTTAAACATAGATTATATACAATAATAATCCCAAGTTACGCGATTGGTTAGTCCGACGAAAATCGCCTAAGTAAGAATACAATTTTACATATAAATTTTGTTTAATTGGGATTATGAACTTAAAACACATTAAAAAATTAATACAATTATAGCTCATTTTACAATCAATGATCTATAATTTTCTATTTCTAACATTTTCCACCTTGTAAAATATTCCGCAATTATGGAGAGGGCATCATTTCTGTTACAAAATTCTAAATTTTTTCATTTTATATCATGAAACTCTTCATTTTTATTATGAAAAAATTTACAATTGAAAAGGAAATGCTTGAAAATATGGGGAAAATGATTACACTCAACATTTTCTATCATCAAAACACACTAGAATAGATGAAATTTATCAGCCATATGGCAAAAAAAAAAATCAGAAGGAAATTAACCAAAAATTATTGACAAAAGCAAAGAAATAACTAGAGTAGAGGCTCAGAATTAAGAAGACAAAAACACTTATTGTGAATTAAAAGTTCATTTTAATCATTCTGTACAAATAGAATGAATAAATTACTTGAATCACAAAATGTTCTATTGTGCAACCACAAGGTTTCTATAGTGCAACTACAAGGTTTCTATAGTGCAACTACAAGGCTTCTATAGTGCAACTACAAGGTTTCTATTGTAGAACAACAAGGTTTCTATAGTGCAACTACAAGGTTTCTATTGTAGAACAACAAGGTTTCTATAGTGCAACTACAAGGTTTCTATAGTACAACTAGAAGGTTTCCATAGTGCAACCACAAGGTTTATTATAGTGCAACTACAAGGTTTATTATAGTGCAGCCACAAGATTTAATGTAGTGCAACCACAAGGTCTCTATAATGCAATATACAGCACTAGTAATCAAAATAACAGCAGAAAACTTAAGGAAATAAATAATTTAACAAAAAGAAAACATTAAAAAAAAAAGGGGCCAAACCAAAAAAAAAAAAAAAAAAAAAAAAAAAAAATCAACAATTATCAAGGTGGAAGTTCGCGTAAGTCGGGGTATTGCATAAAATTTCATCAAATTGGTCTCCCAAGTAATAAGCTTATAATTGTACTAATCACGATTAAAAAATCATTTTTTAAAATACTTATGTTGATGCAGTAGTTAATAGCAACATATACTTTTTTAAAAACAACAGAAATGAACATTTCTTGTACCATAAACCATATTTCGAAACGACCGAAACACATGCGAGTCCTTGAGACAGGATCTTCCATTGAGGTTGATATTGGAACATATCAAAAGCGATCACGCTCTTTGGGAGGCAGGAAGCGAACGCAATTTATGAACGATCGGTTCTTTGATATCTAATTGAAGTCTCACGAATCACGGTTTTTCCCGCCACCCTTGCGTGATTAACGCCAGCCTCGCATGCCAGTGACGCATAGGAGCGGGTGACTCACAGGCATTATGCCACCCGCATTCAGGCCATTTATTCGATTCGGGCAGCAGTAATTCGAACTACTGTCTGCCACAAAGAAACAAAATCTCTGAATCAATCTGAACGAATGACGATTCATTCCCAGGACATTCTGGAGTCGTAAATATAAAGATAGCCGAAAGTTCAAAAGCTAATAACTATAAAAATGAAATTAGTTCACGTGAAATATAGACGTTAAGAAAACGAAATTTGATATCTGAGCTTGTCAATTTTTTAGAAAAAACATAACAGAGATTTTTTTTTAATTGTGAGTAATTAAATTTATTTTTAAAAGTTGTTTAATTTGAACTTAATCTGTGTTTTCTTGAGAAAAGTTTATTCAATGATAAAACGGAATATATAGTATACTGCATACGGAATATATATACGATCTTTTAATAAATACGCTACAGTAATTATTCTCTATTATTATAAAGTAATTATTTTCTATTATTAAAGTAAATAGTATTATTAAAAAGTAAGTACTTTCTTTTATTAGAGTAATTATTATTATTACGAAGTAATTATTTTCTATTATTAGAATGATTATTTCCTATTATTAGAATAATTATTTTCTGTTATATGCATGCATTGTCAATTAATATCATGAACGAAACAACAACAACAAAAAAATTTACTTAAAGTAAGAATTCTACGAATCTTATATACGGTTTTTTTTTTTTCCGAGATTATAATAAATATTTCCTGTCATTCATGTTCCAACAGGCCTTCAACATAAACGGCAGGAAATTTATTATCGCATAAACGACAGGAAATATATTTACTTTCACTTAATTACTTGTTTCTATTTATAATGGTGAAAATAAATAACTCAATATTTATGAGAAACTATTATTGCAATGAAATATTTTCATTAAATAAAATATTTAATGGATAAAAAAATTATTAGTTAAATTGGAAAACAGAAGATGTTTTTCTGAGAATGTGTTAATGATTTATATCTTATCAATATTTCAAACTTAACGAAAGTAATAATGATAAATATAAACAATATTGTAAATTTAATAATTAAATTATTGTTTATATTATTAAAATAATAATATAAATAACTTAATTAAAAATAATTACTATGTTCATCTCAAAAGCACACATTTTGTGTAATGATCTTTGCAAACAGCAATACAAGATACTCCATCTGTATCGCAACATTCCAACAGTATATTTTGACTCTTGACAATTCGAGAAATAATATGTTTACTATTACTCTTTCGAATAACACGGTTTAAGATAAGAGGAAATTTCTTGAATTACACGGTATAATGACATAACATGGCTTAAGAAATGAGAAAATTCTTCAAATAACACAGCATTTTAATAGATTTGGAAACCAAACAAACAAACAAAAAACTGTGACTAGTTTAAAGAAAGAATAAAACTTTAAAAAAATTGCAAAATTTTATTCAATATTGTTAATTCGAATGGCTAAAATACATAAATAATTTTTTGAAATTTTAAATTAATATTTATCTCTTCTTACTTTTTACTTACAAAAATTAAAAGTAAAACGTTGCAAACAATAACTTTTTGCAAAAAGTAGTGCATAAAGTTCAAGATATTGTTGAAAAAGCTCAGAAGATGATGATATTTCACAATAAAGAAAATTTCTCGCATAATACGTTTCATCAACTATTGTTTTCATAGGTATAAAATGAAAACATAATATTTTTTTAACTTTAGATCCTGCTTTTGATAATATTTCGTTGTTTCGTATAAGATGAATACGTAAAACACGGCATTTTCTTTTCTCTAGTAGCCTTTTTGCTTTTCAATTGGAAGGAATGTGAATGGACAATATACTTGTTTATTAACTTAGTATTTCTACTATAGTATAAAAGAAATACTACGTAATTTTAAAAATATTAAAATTACTTAGCTTATAATATTATTTAGTTGCCTTTTTTTTTTTATCACAACTAAAATAAATATAGTTGTGCTAATTACTAAATATTGTACAAAAAAATTAAATAAATAAATAAATCTTTTGATTATATAGAAGGAGAAAATTGTACTTTTAAAAACATTTCACTCAAAAGATCATTTAAAAAATATAGCAATTATTAATAATTCTAAAATTCTGGGTCTAAGAAGTTTCTCCTTTAATAAAAATTCGTAGAAAAAAAAAAAATAAACGCAATTTATTACAAATATTTAAAAGTATAAATATGTAATTAGTAAATAGAATCTCTAAAATAGAATAGTAATTTAATAATAAGAGAATAGTAATAATAAAATAATAAATATTTTCTTTAATAAAAAAAGGAGAAATATTTTTGCTAGTTTTAAAATAAATCATAGAAAAATTCTTTGAATTTAAAAAAAAAAATTATCGGAATAATATATGAAGGAAAAAAAATATGAAGACTTGAAGTAAAAAAAATCACATATTTATTTTAGATTGGTTTGGTTTAAAAATTATTTATTAATTTATTTACTGATTGCATTTTCGTTTTGAATTAATTAGCAAAATGAATTTAATGCCAGAAGAAAGATTATTATTAATATAATAAAAAAATATTTTAGATATAATGCATAGACAGTAGGTTTATCTGAAGACTGGTTATTATTAATAAAAGGGTAATTAATAAAAATAATCTATTATTAAAAATTAAATTAAATAAATGTAAAAATGAAAAATTGTAATATGAAACATCAGATGTACCAAAATAAAGTGAAATAATATGTCAAACTTAAAAATAACACAAGGTTTAGATGATAAATCAGATAAAATAAAAATGTAATATAAAGTCAAAGCGATATGATTAATTTGTAGTTTGATCCAAAAGTTCAAAGGCATAAAGTTTTCTTTTAACGTCAAGTCTAGTAACACTTATATGTTCACGACCTTGATGTTAAATGTTAAAATGCAAATTATGGACTTATCATAAATTGCAGCCTCAAGGTCATGAAGTCAGAGTTGCTTTTGCGCGATGAGTAGCTCCATTGAATGTATTTTTGGAAGGATAAAAAAAATTAATTTAACATCCGACATCAATTAATTAAATTACACCCTGACTCAAAACTAATTAATTACAAATTCAAGAAATATTGATGCTCTTAAAATACGTGACGAGTTTTCAAATTGTTATTTTTTTTGTTTTTGTTTTATAAGACCAATCATTTGTAATTCTAAAAGAATGAATACGTTTGTATTTATATTATAATTCACATGTCATGTTTGACAAGTGAATTTTGATTTGAATAGTACATGTATTACTAAATTAAAAATATTTATTTAAATGCATGAGAGTAATATTTTAAATATCACATCAGATTTGTCTAATAAAATAATATGGAAATTTTTTCGAATATGAATAATGCATGCATTATAAAATTACAAATATTTATTTAAAGACATGAAACTTATATTTTAAATATCTCATCATGTTCGTCTAATAAAATAATATATATTTTTTTCGAATATGAATAATGCATGCATTATAAAATTAAAAATATTTATTTAAAGACATGAAAGCAATATTTTGAATATCTCATCAGGTTCTTCTAATAAAATGATATTGAAATTTTTTTAATTTATTATTTTCAAACATTAAACGAAGTGAAATTAATCAAAAAAATATTTTTATTTACCAATAACTAATCAATACATATACGTATATATATATATATATATATATATATATATTATTTATCAATTATTACTGAATTTATATAAAATGTTTTACTTTTTATTTAATCAAGAATTTGAAATAAAAATTATACAGAATAGTATTTGAATTTCGTTGGTTAAAAATTAATAAATTAATGTAGTGTATTTTATAATAAAATTCTTTGTCATAGATTATAATACATGAAAATGAAGAAAATCTGTAAAAAAAAATATAATAAATGATAATCTGTAGAAGAAATGTAAAAAATGAAAATCTGTAGAAAAAAATATAATAAATGAAAACTCGTAGAAAAAATATAATAATAGAAAATGTGCAGAAAAAAATGAATAAAATCAAAACACATAGAAAAACGCAAACTAGTAAAATAATAAGGTAATTACTGGAACGATTGTTTTTAAAATAACTAAAAAAATATATGAACAAGAAAACTGTGAATACTAAGATCATTTGTTAAAAAACTCAAATAACACATACACCACATATTTTTCGTTAAGTTTGTTAATGGCGGTTAAGAGAAAAGAGATTTATAAAAAGTTAGAATGTTACAGTAAAAATCCTTTATTCCAATATAGTACAATAAGTTAGTGACAACATTGTTTGGCATAAAAAAGCAGTTACACATTTTTCTTCCACTATTCATTTAAATAATGTCAAAACTGTTTCGAATGCTATAATGACAACTAAGACACCTTTATTATTTCAAAATATTTTATTAAATGCAAATTTATGTAGAGCTTGATAAAGCTAATACTGCAAAAAATATTGTTTTTTTTTTTTTTTTTTTTATGTTTATTAACAAATTTTAAAGAAGCTTTAGAAATTTCAAGATAACTTTAAATATATAAAATAATTTCTATGCTATATAATATTATAATATAAGTACTTGCTTAAGTACTATAAAGTGATTTATACTGATAGATAAACAAAATTATAATCGATATGTATATCCGATACATTCAACAAATCGATCAATATACTCCAAATTTTCATACAGTTTGAAGGGTTTTGTAATGGTATGCATAAGTGATTTGGAAACTTTACTTATTAAGCATTTTAATAAATATATCTGTTAAACTATATTACTATGAAAAATATAAAAATGAAGCGTTTTTATAGAATTATTCTTTTGTAGTCGCAAATTTGTGTATTAAAATAGCATTCTTTTTTAAATACAAGTTAATGTAAAAATATTTAAAATAAATAAATAAATAAAGTCAGCAAAAAAGGGCAAGATGAATTAGAGCTCGTTTTTTAGCTTGCTATTAATGTTTTGGACAGAAGTGATAAAGATTTGATAAAAGAGAATTTTGTTTATTTGTTTGCATTAAAAATAAAATAGTTATGCCCCATGGAAGAAAATTGCCCAGTTTGTTAAAAAGGTAGGAAAAGTGAGTTTTATGGCAGTTTTCTACCTCCGCCTCAATGTGTCTACGTCTTGGCGCAATCCATTCTCCACCTGTGTTTGAGTTTGCTGATTTGTGTTGAGCACTGTCTTCAATTGATCTCTCTCGCCTTCAGTATGTTTAAGACGGTGTTGCAGTTCTTCCAGAACATTGCGCTGTTCTTCAATCTGCGTGTGGAGTTCCTGCACCGCCTCTGCGTCGAACCTGGTCTCGGCGAGCTTCTTGATGAGGTCCTCCTTGTGGGTGGTGAACTCGGTGCGCAGGTGGTGCACCTGCGACTTCAGGAGGTTCACCTCCGCCGAGGCCCGGCCGGCCTCCGACTCCCAGCGGGTTCGAGACTGCTCCGAGATCTGCAGGCGCTTCCATGACTCCTCTCTCTCCACTTTGAGCAGTTCCTTTTCTGCCTGGAGCTTGCTGATCTGCTCCCTCAGCTGATCCAGCGTGTCCGTGCGGAGCTCCGCCTCCCTGAGGCGCGCCTCCTGTCGACTCAGTCGGGTCTCTGCCTCCACTCGGGCCGATTCCAGCTCGACTCGCACTTCGGACAGCAGGTTCTCCAGCTCTCGGATCTTACTGTATTGAGCATCTTCATTTTCTGGCAAAATGGAATTAAGGTTTTTTTAATGACCGGAAACTTACTGATACTCTTTCCTCAATTATGTATTCTAAATGGTTATTTGTTGAAGCAAATAATGATTGAATTATTTATTAAAGAGTATGATGAATCTAAATATTTGGCCAAACTTAATACTCAATATGCACCAAATCCAAATGATTCAGTAATTTATTGCAGAATAATAATTTTTATTCAGCAAAAGACATTTTTAAAAAATAGTGTAAATTAAAAATGCACACAATCTAAAAATTGTTTTATATCATTACTGATGTTGTATTTAATTTTAAACAATAAATTTTAAAAAAATTAAATGCAACTTATTTTACAAAATGACGAGAATCTTAAATTTCAAGAGTTGAATAAAAGAGGTGCAATTTGAATAAAAACTAAAATATATTGTACTCAATTTGAAAAATATTTTTAAGTTAACAGTACATTTCGCTATAGAAATATCCGTAAAATGCTTTTCTGGAATAAAAGACTTCATATGTCATGTATTTAAATTCATTGCCAAAAAGCCATATTATCTCTTTTTGCTTTTATTTTTGACAATTTAAAAAAAAATTGCAAACAATTCAGACAGTATTAAAAGTTTTCACATTACATTTGTCTGAAATATTGTACATTAGTTACTTTTATAAAATGAAATTTACAGAATATTACAAAATTATATTTATTTAAAAAATGTTATACTGTACAAAATGATTTTTTGTTAATAATTTTTTTTTTAAATTATCCTTTAAAATCTTATTAAATGTTTATAATTGCTTATAATTTTACTCTTATTTAAATATAAGTATTTGTTTTATTTTTCGAAAATGATGGTGTAAAAGTAATTTATGAAAGGATAATCCTATTCATTATTTCACTGGTTCACTGAACGTGCAAAAGAATGTGCCATGGCATCTCATTACGGGGACACTTGTGATTTACGAGGCATGAACTCCACACCTACCATGGCCTTCTTCTTCTCCTTGCGGCTCTCCTCTTGGTGCTCCTCGTTGAGAACGCGGATCTTCTCCTCCGTCTCCTTTCGCATCTTCTCGCGCTCCTCGCGGAACTTGTCCGCCTCACACCTCGCGCACTCCGCCTCCTTGCGCCACTTCGACACGTCCCTGGAACAAAAGGAGATAGAAAAGATTGATTATGGTTATCCGATGGCTTGCATGATACATAATAAGCTTTCAATTATCACGTAGATGCTATACATTTATGTGTGGTATTTAATGACAAAAAGCAAACAAGAATGAAGCAAAAATTTCTTTTTCATGCAAGCCAAAATCTGAATGTGGAAGATTCTTTAAATAAATGTCTTAAATCACTGTCTTTGTTAGTGCTACTGAGACTGTATAGCCAGCTTTCTGTCAGTACGTCACTTAATTTGAGCATTACATACGTTTGTGCGTTACCTAATTGTTAAATTGTCGGGTCATTGTTAAAAATCAAGGTAAATTCATGCTCTCATATGTCTATGAGCGCTTAATGTTAATAGAATATGTTTTTGCATATGAATAGATCATATTTATAACTCACAATTGGTACATGTTTTATTGTCTAAAAGCAATAACAGAATATGCTTCCTTACTAACCTCTCAAATCACGGGTTTTAGTATTTATAATAATTCTATGAAAGTTTATTATTAACAGAACATATTTTACCATGATTGTTCGAAGCTCATTGGCATTTTATATTTCTGAATGTCTTATGAGAGTTTATATTAACAAAACACGTTTTGTATAGGTCACCTTTGAATTTCATGCTTTGTTGTTCTTTTTCCAAATACCTTGTTCTTCTTCTTAATTGGCGCAACATAACTATGGTGGGCCAAGACCGCGCTCACCTACTGGAAGATTTCGGGACAGGATATGTTTTTTTTATCCCGACAAAAAAAAGGTTGCCATCCCTATGGCCAATACTCTATAGTCATAGTAAACCAGGACCTTCTTTTAAAGTGGATTCCGAACCGCTGCAAACATATATGACATCACCCGGGATTAGAACCAAAACCTGTAGCATCGAACTTAAAAAGACATACGGATATCAGGCCCCCAAATACCTTGTTAACGTTTATAATTAACAGTGAAACATGAACAACTAAACACCCATCGGTGGGCTGTTAGTGGTGTACACGAGGACTACCGTGTTCCAATGTCACCTTTCTAACATACATAGTTCTAGGTACGGGAAGAAGTGTGGAAAAGAAAAAGAAACTTATCAATCACCATCTTGCTGAGAATGAGTTCGTTTCGGTAAATATGGGTAGGAGTACTTAACTTTATTTACTTGCGGGATTTTATACATAGTTTTATCTTATATTATGACATTGTGTAATATTGTTTATTGTAACACTCTATGTTTTACATATAACGAAAGTTGTTGTTGTTTCTAATGCAGCTCGCCAATAAAGAAGTTAATTTTTATGCCATAAGGCAAAGGCTGCTCCACTGTTACTCATTTAACACTCCCAGAGGGCACGTGTAGCTTTGAAGATAGGCTACAGACACGCGTAACACTACCCCCACAACGCTCTACGATCTTATTAGACCGGGACCTATGGTTTTAAAGTGGATTCCGAACCACTACAAACGTCCAACCTGTACCAGTGCGCTAGCCACTTGGTCATTAGGCCCGTCATATGACAGTCGGCCATTTTCGTAAATGATAACCTAAACTATTTTATTTAATCAGATTATTTAAAATTGAAATGATTAAAAAATTCTAAATAATATCAGGATGAAGATTCAAGGTTTTAAATGTACCATAATTTAGAATTAAGTGGAGAAAAATCTTGGTACATTTAATATCGACTTTTCTTATTTTCTATTTGTTTAAAGCAGTTTACCTTTCCCTTTCCTCCAAACGAGCCAGGATAGCCTGTTCTTTGGAGGTGGATTCGGGAGTCAGGAGCTGCTCCTCCACTTTCTTTTTTTCCGTCTCTAAAAGAGCCACCTGCTCCGATGAAGCTCGCAGGCGACGCTCCAGTTCTATGCATGAATATTAATATTTTTTAAAAAAATATGTTTTAGCTTTTAAACAACATCTACATGTCATAAATTTAAAAAATAAATGTACTAGCAAAATGTTGTTTTTTAAAAGTTATAATATCTTTAACTCTAAAATGTAATAAAGAGAAATGAAAAAAATAAACATTTGAAATAAACATATTTTAATAATAAAAATATTATTTTATAGAATGTAATCGTAAAATACATAAATGAAAATTTTAATAGAGAAATAAAGAATCAATTACTCTATAAAAATGAACATTATAAATATTTTCAGCAATTAGATTAATTAATGCAAGAAGATGAATAATAAAATGAGAATTACATCAATACAAATTAGAAAAATAGAAACATGCATTGGTGATACTAATATAATAATATTAAAATAACTTGTACTAATCGATTGAATAGTGCCCCAGTAAAATAAATATCAAATAAGAGATACATAATAAAAACACTTTTAACCCAATCGTTTAGTAATTGCACATAATTACAAACAATAAAAATGAAATTATTATAATCAGTTGCTAAGTTTATTGCATAAATAAATGAATATATACATACATATATAACGGTAAATATGATTAATCCAGTGACTATGCTTAAGAACATATAACGGTGATTATGTATAATAACCAGTAAATTAACCCGGTGATTATGAATAATCATCGATTAATTAAATTCACCGTAACACATATATATATAAACTCATCTTTGTGAAAATTGCAACACCATGAAGGACTTACGCAAGTGAGCTGAAATTTTCAGGAAATGCAAATTAGCGCATTATATGCAAATGATTAGAATTTCAAATCCGTAGCGCATGCGTATGCTGAACAGCGGCCTCTGAACGGCGGGTGGATCCGAATAAATAGACGGCTGTAGTGAGGCGTGTATGGGTATAGGTGATTATCTGCTAGTGGTAAACGTTAGCTCAATCGTTACTTATACCTCTTCCACGAAAGAGAGCGAGATTTGAACAACTTACAGAGTTTGAACGGGGAGAATCATCGGCCTTCGTGAAGCTGGATTGTCTTATCGTGCAGTAGCCGCTCGTGTGCAGCGTAACAGCAGCACAGTGATGCGTCTTTGGAAGCAGTGGACGGACGAGTGTCGGACAACTCGGAAATCCGGGAGTGGACCCCGAAATGTGACGTCAGCTCGCGATGATAGACACCTGGTCCGCATGGCGCTGACGGACCGTACAGCTTCCTCTAGACAATTGCAGCACAGTGGTGAATAGCTACAGGTGTTTCATTGTGTGCTTCATCAATTCGTAGACGTCTGCTGCAGCGTGGACTGCGAGCAAGGACTCCTTTATACAGGATCCCTCTCACGCTAAATCATCGCCGATTGGCAGCATGTCGTGTTTTCTGACGAATCCCGCTTAATTTGTGGTACCATGATGGCCGCATTCGTGTCAGACGCTATGCCAGTGAACGTCACCTTCCGGAGTGCATTATCGAACGCCACAGTGGACGAACACCCGGAGTTATGGTCTGGGGTCCCATAGCATATCATGGACGATCTCAATTGCTAAGAAATGTGGGTAATCTGAACAGCAACCGGTACATCAGTGAAGTTCTTACAGCCCCAAGCTGTTCCCTTCCTTCAAAGCTTGCCAGGCGCTGTATTTCAACAGGACAATGCCCGCCCTCATATCGCTAGGACTGTTCAATCCTTCTTTGCAACGCGGCAAGTACAGCTTCTTCCTTGGCCTGCGTATTCCCCGGATATGTCGCCGATTGAACATGTGTGGATTTCGTTGGTCGGCGTCTCGCTCGTGATCCTCGTCCTGTTGCTTCTGCAGACGAACTGTGGATGCGCATACAAACAATATGGAATGCTATTCCTCAGGCAGACATTCAAAATTTGTTTGACTCCATGCCATGCCGTGTAGCAGCACTTATTGCGGCGCATGGTGGCTACACAAAATACTGATTCCGTTCTCTTGTTATTGTTTGTTTGCTTTGAACATTTAATCATTTATTTGTACCACTACCACTCAACTGTGTATTAAATTTCATTCAATTATGCCGATTCCTTCAGGGTGTTGCAATTTTCACAAACATGAGTTTATATATAAATATAAATATAAATATATATATATATATATATATATATATATATATATAATAAAATATAAGTAAAAAAATAAAGAACAAAAAAAAATAATAATAATAAAAAAGGGACTAAAAGACTTTATTGATTCATTCATATTCTATTTTCATTGAATGATTTACCTTCTGTTTTTTCTTTTGCGGAATGTAGTTCTTCTTCAAGATTTGAACACTTCGATTCAAATTTTTGTAGCTTTATATTCATATCTATAAAAATCAGAAAGAAAGGGCTTATTTCAATTATGCACTGAATGTAATAACATAAAATTAAAAATTGATTTATACATTTGTTTTTTAGAAAATCCAATAATAATTCAATGTGTAATTCTACAAAAATTAAAATAGCTTTATATTCTTTTACAAAAAGAAGTTCTCTTAAGTTTTAAGTTTTTACTTTCCTTTACGAAAAATATTACATACAAATTTCGAACTGTATGAATACTGTAATTTTTTTTGTCTTATATTGCTTAATATATCTTGTATAAATATTACAATAGATACATTTAGTTTAAATTTCTTAAAAAATAAAAAAAATATAAATTCAGCATTTAATATTAAAGATTATTAGATATATTTTATATTTATTGGAAAAATTAAATTTAAAATTATCTGAAAAACTGTAAAATAATTATTGAAATATTCAGTCTTACATTAAAAGTTTCTATTATGATCTTTTTTCAACACTAGCGAATATATATATATATATGCTGGCTATGTATATTATATATATATATAGTGAATAATGAAACTAATATATAAATTCTTACCATCTATAGTATCTAGTTGTTTAGTTTGACGAGATTTACTCTTCTGAAGTTCTCTTTCCTATTAATAAAATAAATAATGTAGTAAATAAGTAATAGTATTTATAAAAGCCAATAAAATATACCATTAAATTAGAAAAAAAAAAACTTTTACAATATTTTACAAGGAAAGAAGAAAATATATTTAAACGGAGAAAAATGGATTTAACTGAATGTATTAACTGGAAAAATATGATCATGTATTTTAATATTTAAGAATTTTTAAACACATTAAGTTTATTTCACTTTTTAATTACAAATAAAAACAATACATTAAATTAAATTATTACTATTTTATCTTTAAATCTATTATTCATTATTTAATAACAAATATGATTTGACTTCAGTCAGCGGTGAAATCGCAATTTAGGAGACCATGGAATTTGGCGACTTTCTTATGTCGCCAACCAGAAAATTTACGAAAGTAAGATGTATTGAATCATCACAATTGGTAATTTTATATTTACCCTTTTGAAGCATAAATCGGAAAAAATGGAAAAACAAGATATTAGAGAAATATTTAAGCATCATTAAATGATAATTTAAACACATTATCTTACAATGATAATGTATTCAAATTGTTTATTTAAAACAGAAATGCAAGAACATGGAAAAATCAATGATAACTTCGGAATAATAACTAGATATGAACCAGTTTTCCTTCACATGCAATATAGATAGAATCTATAATTTTTATTTGTGTCATATGTTAATTTAGTGAAGGACTTTACCAATTCGGCTACTCTGTCCAGCAGATTTTGAATTTCCCTCTTTTGTTGTCTAGGCTGAGTTGGGCTTGGAGGAGGGCCTCCTCTTTCTTCCTCAGCTCTTCCGCCTTGGGAGGTGCTGCCTGAGGAGGAGGTGCGGGTTGAGGAGGAGGCCGAAATGAACGCAAGATTTTATTAGGTATATGAAATTTTTATAAATATGCCTTTTTTTTAATATGAACTCAATAAATATTATTAATGCAAAATTAATTTCGTATTTTGTTGATAGAAATGCGATGAAAATAAATAAAACAGTTCTGGATTTTATCAAAATACTATAGCATAATTCATTTAATCATCATTATTGGCGGAATAGCCCCATTCTGGGCCAAGGCTGTCTGCCTACTGGCAGATTACGAGACGAGAGATGTTTTTCTTTTTACGGGATAGGGTTGTCAGTCCTACGGCCCAACGGTCAACAGCCATATTAGATTGGGACCTACGGTTTAAAGCGGATTCCGAACCACTACAAACATTCATGGCATATGGAAACAACCCTTCATGGCATACGGAAACCGAACCCTTCATGGCATACGGAAACCGAACCCTTCATAGCATACCGGAAACCAGAAATCTATGGCACCGACTCTAGTCACTGGCCCGTCAGGTCCGAATTCATTTATTAATCCTTTAAACTTATTTTAAAATGATTAAAATGCTAGATTTATATTTAACATTTATAAAAATAATGTTGGTAATATTTTTTAAAAATAAGAAATATTAATACAAATATTTTAAGTTAAGATTATGACTATAAACACTTTTAATTAAAAATATTAGTATTTAATATAGATTCAAGGAATATTAGTTTATTTATATTTACTGGTTGGTAAATTTGTCATTAGACAGCTACAGAATAAATATTTTAAATGTTGTTGTTATTGTAACTCAATTTTTTTTTTTTTGTGAGAGAAAATTAATACTTATGTAATAGGAGTTTTTCCATCGTCATATTTCATCAATTCATCAAAATGTTTAGAAAACAAAAATTTTTTTTAAAAGAATCGAAGTACCAATAACCATATTGCATAAATTTGCCAGCGAACTTTCTATCTTACATGAACTCCTTCATAAACTATATAAATTTAAAAATTAAATTATATTACCAATAAAGCAAAAAATTCTAGCTTCAACAAGTACAAATTGACTGTGAGTTATAGCCTACAAAACAAGGTTCTTAATCAAAATTGAAAAAATTTTCAGATTTTCTATTCATTTACACATAAAAGCTCTCTTTAATGCACATAAATAAGTTCTTTTTAATTATTTTGTATTAATAATATAAATATTTCTTACCGGTTTAATTGTTTGCAGTTCTTTAATCTTGGCTTCAGATTGTCTTAATTTTTCTCGCACAGCTTTTAGTTCGTCGTTTACCCTTATTGATTCCTCTTTCAGTACGCTGTCCTGAAAATATCAAGTATATATCATATATTACATATATACAAATATATATATCATATATTTTTCAGTATATATCATATAATTACTTCCTTTAATGCTATCTTAATTTCATAACAGGTTAGTATAAAGCAGTAAAATAAAATATAACACGTAATGATAAAAATACAGTACTGAACGTACTAGTTGTGCAATCAAGAAACAGAATGTACAAGTCCTTACTATATGTTGTTCAGTATTTAATTAAACACTTACCAAGACAAACAAGAAATGATATACGTTCAATATATTATTTTTAATGTCTAAAATAATGTAAATAATATTAATATATTCTGAAAAACATAAAACTAATATAATTTATTTAAAATTACCGGCTAGCAAAATAAAATATTTTTAAGGAAATAATAAAGCAAAAATATTTTAAAAATTCAATTTATTTTTCAAAACATTTTATAATCTTTTGAAATTCAGGCAGTTGAGAAAAAAATGTTAAAAACGTTTCTGTTTAAAAACAATATAACTTACATTATTACTTAACTTCAAGTTATGACTAAATAACAAATAAGCATTGTTTTTTTAAATAAAGTTTATTAGAAAACAAACAATGCTTATTATATATGTTATGCAAGCATATATTTCGTTGATTTTAGCATGGGTAATTGTGTTATAAATGATATAACAATGATGTATTCAATGTAATTCCTATAATAACTTATTGGATTAAAAGGAGTTTTGAAACAACTGAATAAAAGTTTCGATCAACACAAAATATTTTAAGCTTTTCCATTTTTAATACACTTTTTTAACATTTATAATACATGATTCCTTTACTTTAAATTTAAATAAAATTATTCAATGTAATAAATCTAATGATAAAAAAAACACGATGAAAGTTTTTAACACATATTTAATTTTAATTTCTGTTTTTACTTATTTTTATTTTTGAATTTTTTTATTAACTACTATTAAAATATCGTTAAGCCCTTTTTTAGGTAATCTATGAATTTTTTTTTTTTGTATTTAAGGCATTTAAGAAAGAAATTATTATAATACAAGCATTGCTAAAAACATTAAGATTCTTGTAAACCGCTAAACTAGATGGGAGATTTTTAATTTTATAAAATATAATTTATTTTAGTAGTCATAGAAAAATGTAATAATGCAATAGCAGCGTCAATGAAGATTTTATTCTATCATTTTTAAGTTCATCTAAATAGCATAGACATCGAATCTGGAATCTGTTTCAACAGGCATTTATGGGCTCCTAAAATGTTAAATGTAACAGTGTGGAAGTTTCTGCTCTGTTATTTTGAGTTCCTCTGTGCAGTATAGATTTTAAGCCTTCCTAAAACGCATTTCTTGATTAAACCACGTCATGATTTTCTTATTAAAATATTCATATCTTAAAAAATACAGCACTATTTATATTACAAAATGAAAAGCTTAAAAATCTAGAGTGTTCTCTAATTTTAAGCCCTCGTAATTCTCTATTCTAAGCCATCCACGGATTTCCTGTAATAAAGTTATTTGCTGTTTCCTCTTAACTAGTTTTTTAACTATACTTTATACGGTATCTACGTAACGAAAGCTATTTTCCACTTTAGTGAAAGCTGCAAGCAGCACTCTCTTAACATGAGGTCATTCAATTTGTGTCCATTAGGTGTAGATTTCCATGCAGGATTGCTTACGGGAGAGGCTCCAGTGGCAATCATCTCGTTCTTGCGGACTTCCTGTTGAAGCCTTCGCTCCAAATCTTCAATTTTCTGCCGTTCTTTATCCTTTCCCATCTAAAAAAGGAAAAAAAAAATATTATAAAAGAAAATATAATGAAAAGTAAGATGTAAAAATATGCGTTTTATTTAGTTAACTGTTTTCCAACTAATATATGTCGAAGTTCTCAAATTTGATTTATATATCACCATTGGAGTTGAGACATATTTTTTATTTCAGAAAAGGATAAAAAATATCGTCATTCCATCAAAAATGATCAATTTATAAAAATATCACACATATATTTTACTAACAATTTATAAAATTATAAACAATTTATAGAATATCAATTGCATTTGAACTTCTGTATCTAATTGTTATATTTTCCCAATAGTAAGTATTTAACAAATATTGAAAAGTTCACCAATCGATTTTATTTCATTCTATCAAACCAGTCTTCATAACGTTTTTTGGGAAGAAATATTAGTCAATATTAGTAGTTTTTTTATTAGTAGTGTTAGAAGTATTATTATTATTCTTATTTCATTTTTTTTTTTTTTTTTTTTTTTTTTTGGTACAGAAAAATCACTGAAAGATATCCTTATAAGAAATATAATTTAGAAGAAATATCGGTCATGATTTTGAAAGTGTCATAGATCTTCAATTACGTTTCTTACCTTCAGTGTCAATTTTCTATAGAAATATGATTATAAGTCTAATTTTGTTCATTTTTCTTGAATTCTGAAGATGTGAAAGCATAAAATGGTGTGATCTGATCAATTTAATAAAAAGTATATAGCAGCCACTCGCCAAATATCGTAAAATTGTTAAACATATTATTTAAAACTATACAATTGTGAGGTTAAGATTTTTGAAAATAAAACTAGAAAAACGAAATAAAATTTGTCGAAAGTATAATGAAAAAGTGAAATTTTTGAAATAATAGAGTTCATCGTGATCAGTATCTACCAATCTAACCAATTTTACGTGAACACAAAATTTCAAATTTTTCATCAAACAACATGAATAATTTGGGTAAATACAGAATTAAAAGAATTTTCATGCTATTAAAAAGTTTTCAAAGAAATTTAAAAGTACTTTTGGAAATTAGGATAAATTTAAGAGATTTCAGTGATTAACTTTTTTTTACAGAGTAAGAATAATTTTTAGCCAAAGAAATCCATAAAATATTGTCCTTCAAAGAAATAAAGTCTACAAATTTATAATAATTTTTAAAACGATATTCGTAATTGAAAAATAAAAGTTCACCAGTGATTTTTTTTTATTCGTTTATACATGAAAAATCTAATAAAAAAAATCATTGCTGTATAGCTATTGGAAGAAAAAAAAAACTTAAAAGTAATTTATCGTAAGTATTTATCGGGAAAAACTATTTGTAATAAGTAGAAAGAAAATTATTTTTCTTAATTAAATATTAAATAATAAAATTTCATGAAAATATTTATGCAGGAGAAAAAAAGAATGCTAATGATAAAAATATTAAATTAAATTATAAAAACTCACCTCTAAATCATCTTTTCCTATACTTTCTTCTTCTATACGAAATTCTAATTCTTCGACTTTTCTGTGAAAAAAAAAAAGCGTAATTTTAATAAAGCTGCAACTATTTTTAAATGCCAGATAATTTGGCTTGTGAAAATTTGTCACTAGAATTACAAAAATAAAGCAGATTAAGTGTTATTCGTAATAAACCACAACAGCATCATTTTATACGTCTAAGTCAATTTTTTTGAAAATTCAGCATAAACCAGGATGCACTAATTCTGCTAATTTCCTTCATCAAGTGGCTAAAACGCATTGGAGTTTTTTAATGAAATTAGGAAAAAAATGCAATGAAATTAGGAAAATGCATTCTCTGACAGTTCTATGACAACGAATTATATAGCCAAGCCTGCTAAACATTAAAATTGAAAAGTGAAGACGAGTAATTCATAACGGGTAACCTTTTCGTATAATCAGTCATGAATCTCAATTTGCTTAGTTTATTTAATTTTCAAAAACACATTTCTTACTTAATCTATACCTTTAAAATATACATATACATATATATCTACATCTATCTTCAAAACTTTTTAGAGAAAATTAAGAACCGCATTCACTGTTAATAGAAAAGTCGGCTATTTCATATTTTAAGTTACTTCGCTTCGCCAAATCGACGATGATCTACGAAATGTGGCGAATTTCTTGTGAACATTTCAGAAAAAAAAGCAACGTTGCTTATCATTACGTGGTTATTATTTCACTGATTGGCGCGATTTTGACGTCTCTAAGTGACCATTCATTTAAGTCGCCAAGGAGTTACCTAAACTAGGGACTTTACTGAAAAAGTATATCTTTGTACCTGCGTTCATTCTCTAGTTTGGCAGCCAAGTCTCGCCTTTCTGTTTCCGCAGATTCCAGAAGTTGGCGAAGCCTCTGGGCTCGTTTTTCGCTTTCCTCGACATACTTTCTATGCTCATCCTAAAAAAATAATGTGCATTTACAAAACAGAAATAAGCAACATTTTTTTTTTTTTAATTTAAAAACTTGCAAAATGGTCATTTTATGTTATGTGGTGTTTACTACGTAAAAAATGAGTTTCCCAAAATATATTTTTGCAAAAACAAATATCTATAATCTTGAACAACAATTTTTTTAAACTAATTAAATTGTAAAATATTTAGTTTTTGATTTAGTATTTGTATATTCCTATCCAGAAAATGAAATAACTTAAAAATCGAGCATATTATTTAAGATTCATATTTCAGAAACTGAAGCTTATATAAGCTTTATAAAGAAAATGGTTTTCAGAAAGAATATAGAAAATTGTTTTGGTAATATTTGTGAATATAGAGTTCGAGTGTTGTTTCCGTATCGTAAGTTAAATTTATTTTGAAGTAACTGATTGGTTGTGTTTGTCGTTCTACACTTATTTTGTGCATACTTCTGGCTAATTAGACCGTGATTCCCAAGCACTCACAAAAATCCGCACCACTCCCATGATTCGAACCTGAAGCCTGTAGGCAGCAAAGGCCAGAGCTCTAGGCGATTGGCCCATCAGACAACTGGCAGTAACTGAAGTCATTGCTCTACAGTTACTGCAATATGTTATACATATTTGACAACTAGTCATAGATGGTTCGTAGCAAATATTCCCACAATCGAAAGGAATAAAAAATAATTTTAATAATAAAAGCACTTTTAACTTTTAAAATTGTTTTGATTAACTATTTTTAATTCTAGTTACGAATAGTTGTCCATCATCAGTAGGATTTCCATGAAAATAATTTAAAACATTTTAATTTATCAATTTGTTTTTGCAGGATTGTATAAAATAATTTCTCGACAGGAATAAGACCTGCTTTTGAAGCATCTCAGACGAAAAAAATTATCTTCGTACACTGCAAGGATTTTCTGTATTTATTTGGAAATATGCAATGAAGTGCAGAAAATATGAAAATAATACATGTATATTAAAAAAATGATGTAAAATTACTATAATGTATATTATTAAAACTGAACGCAATTAAATAACAGTTATAGAATACATTTATAAAATAATGTATTTACAATTTAGTGTTACTATGATATTTGGCTAATTTTGGCTAAAATATTCCTAATCAATGTCTAAAATGCTGTAACACATCTTGCAACCCAAATTGGGCCTTACTAAATTAAGGAAATTTGGTAAGTGATATTGAACCTGCGATATTGGCAAGTATATAGAAAGAGGAATAAGGGAAGCTTCAACATCTACACCAGAATTGGGCGCAATAAATTTACAGTAAAATTGAGAAGTTAATGAATCAATTCGTTCAAAATTATAGTAATACAATTTTTGTACAATATGGCTGACGTTACATATGTGCTGATCAAGTAGCACATGACCCGAGAATATGCTTATATATAATGCTAGAGAATGCCGTGAATATATAATGCTTCTCAATTTTAGTGTACAGTTTCAAATTATTTGACCAATTACTTAAACATGTATGTTTAAAGAAATTATTATTTTGTCTGTAAAATTATACTATTTATATTAATTTGTAAAAAGAATGTCTTTTTCTTAATATTATTGAATAATTCCAATCAATTCAAGTATAGTAAATCAATTCAATATCAATTCAATTCACCAATCATTCAAGTATAGTCAAGTAGTTATTAAATATTACATTAATAGTATTATTAATTTTACATAAGCATTAACCGTACACGAGTATTAGTGTAAGCGTTAAGTTAATAGTTCACTACATCATTTAATAGTGCATATATCTTGTGATTATAGTTATTTTATAATCAAAAAAAATAATAGAGGTGAAATCCTGTTTTAAGAAAATTACTGCTTGTAAAATCCATGAGTTCATAAGTACATAAGATTAGTTGTAAGCGTTAATTGTACATAAGCATTAATTAATAATAGCGTTAGTCCATTGAATGATGAATAAATGTTGGGATTTTAACTATTTTATAAATAAGATAGTATTAAGAGTTGAATAAAATCCAGTTTAAAAAATAAACTTTATTTTTGTTTTCAAAGTTCATATATCAAAATTTAAAAACAATATATATATACATATCAGTAATCCTACCATGACTAAAACGTTTCTAATTTTTAGTATATCATAATCGAAAATAAGTCAAAAACAAATAGGATTCTTTAGCTAAAAATGCCAGTGAAGAAGCAACACTATAAAAAGCCACTTTGATTTATGGATTAATGACGGGCATCGTTAATTTGGAGAAAGGTCATTAGGTTAAAATTGATTTATGTGCGTTGAATAGGATTAACGATTCCGTCTATTCCACTTGGTGAATAAATATTATCTGCAATTAAATAACTTTGCTTAACCAAATGGGTGCATATTTATTTTGGCGTATTATGCATGTAAATATGCATATCACCTTCATTTGTTGAAGCTCATTTAATGAAATTATACTCCATTAAGTAATTCTAATTAAATGAAGCCTTAGGTGAAAACAAACTCGAAATCGTTATTGCTGATATCAATGAAAATGAATATATTTTCCTTGACTTTTATATTTTATTTTATATTATCAAATTAACAAAAACTTAATTTGGGTTGGCAAGAAAATAATAAATAATATTTTTGGTTTTACCATTTAAGTACATGGTAAAAACCGAACGTACTTTTTTGTGCCAACCCAATATTTCAAAGAGAAACAAACAACTTTTCAATTAAAAAAATCGTGTATATGAGAGGACTTAAAAAAATTTATCGAATATTATTTTACACAATAAAATAAATGTTTTGTATATATATAAATATAAAATTGAAAATAATCATATCGATGTTAATGATAATTATTAATTTAAGCGAACAAACTATTCATTATTTATAATTCATATGCATGCACATATTAAAAATATATATGCATTCAAAAATTTTCTAGAACTTTAAAAATCTAGGCGACGATAAAAATTTTTCACTGGGTGTATAAAATAATAATCTAAATTCAAACATTTTCTAGAATTTTAGAAATCTAGGGGCATTTTTGATAAAAATAAATCTTCATTATTTTTTTTATTTTTGTTTGTAAAAAAACTTCTTACCTGAAGATTATGTGTGGTACTATGTTGATTATGATGATTATTGTGTTCTTTATCTGTATCCTGTAAATAAATATTTTTCCTTTATTATTGCATATAAATAACTTATTTAAAAAGGAAAAAAATAGAAATTTAATGAAATAATCCTTTAAAAAATTAGACTACAGTAAATAATTTAGGTAAAAATACTATGACAAAATATGTATTATAAAAATTTTCAGATATTTACAAGTGGTAATGATAATAAAATATATGCTTTTATCTATTCGAAAAGAACAAAATAACATCAAAATTCGATAAGCGTTTGAAGTAAGTTTTAATTTGTTAATTTAATTTTATAATACAATTTTTTTTTGCCAAAAATTTAATAGAATAAAAAATATTATTATTCGATTAAAGTATAATTTATTTCAAAAATGTAAAACACATGTATATATAACACATGTATTATTATTAAATGCAAAACACATGTATATAAAAATAGATATTTAATTAATAAATAGAAAATTAAACATGATACAATTTTTATTTGCCAAAAAATTTAATAGAATAAAAAAAATATTATTATTCAATTAAAGTATAATTTATTTCAAAATGTAAGACACATGTATATAAATAAAACACATGTATTAAAATTAAATATTAAAATACAAAACACATTATATAAAAATAGATATTTAAGATAGATATTAATAAATCAAAGATATTTTTTTTCTTACTGTTTGGTGATAGACAAATTAATATATGCTTCTTGTATTAAGAATTAAAATTGAATAGCAAATCATCTATGACAAATTCATTTTTATTGTGATCTAAAATTAGCTGAATATTAATGTAAAAATATTCTAATTACTTTTTGTTTTTGATATCAATTTTTATTTGTCATTGAAAATATCACAATATCATTAATTTAAATGTTTATTCAGTAATATTTATAACTGAAGAATATATAAATATGCTTTAAATTAAAGTATTTTTCAAAAAAATAATTCATAATAAGTTATTATATTATGTGTTTGAAAAAGTATTATTATATTGTATTAAGTAATTGTAATATAGGTCAATTAATTTCATAATTTATAAATTATAATTATTTCATAAGTCAACTTTTATTCACTTCAAAGTTCAAATTTTAAACTTGTTCAACGTTATATTGATATTTACAACGATCTTTTTTTGATGCAAAGGAAAAAATTTGACTTCTTCCTCTTAGCACAATGGGGCATTAATAAACCCCATGACTCAAGAATCATCGATATCAAATAACTCATTACAAAAGGAGGTTGTCTTTTGGAAGAAAATTGCGAACTGTATACGAAGTTGTTTAGATTTCAAGACTACAATTTCGTAGCAGAAATCGTTCCGTACCTAAAAAATTCAAACTATCAAAATGGTATAAGACTTCCTGTCTTTGTGTGAACTGAAACAAGATCAACGGAAACAGCAATTTGACAAGAAAAAGGCAACAAGAATTTTCACACTCAGGCGACAAAGTTGGATCATTTTATATCTGATCATCTGATTAGTAAGTCAAAAAACAAAAGCATTTTAAATTTTATGCCAAAGCGAAATGGACCGTATTTGATCTTCACCCAAACTTCACACTCATCATCGTTATGTCACTGCCAGCCTTGACAAACCGACAAATCCAATAGCGACATATCGCCCTTCTGCACCCACACCTTTCAGGTACAGTGAAAATTTACCAGTTCTTCATTAAAATGTTCTGAAGTATCCCGCATACATCAAGAACTTTAAAAGAAAAAAGTGCTTCAACTGCCTCTTGGCCAACATCTAAAAGCTAAAAGCCCATAAGCTAAAACTGCTGCTACAAGAGCTGCAATGTTTTTCATTTCTGGTACTGGTTCTAAACTAGAGGAGGAGATTAATTTTGCAACACCCAATGCAGGACTTCAACACCCTCTTTATATTGATTGAACTTCCTCAGTAATGGTAAGAACTGACCTCGTGTGGTTGAATGTCACATCTTTTATTTTGTTATTAACTTTTGATATCTGTCCTTACGTAAATAAAAATACAATAAGCAATTGTTACATTACTTGAGCTTAATTAACCCCATTACCCCATTTCACAATATTTCGTTTTCTTCGCCAAACATTTTAGTTTTGCAATTAATAATAATTTTTAAACAAAAAAAAAAAGTGATTAACGATATCTTAAATTATTTAAAAGTTTGCCTGAAATGTTAACAGTTAAATAATGAATCACATTAATCAAATATGAAACGTAATTTTGTAATTTAACTAATGAGTAGAATTATTGATCGAATATCTTTTCGAGAACAAATCGATTGAACGATAGCATTCTATCCAGTTATAAACTTAAAACGATATCTATTATTATAACAAATGATGCAGACAAATATAATAATTTAGTAAACGAGAAATGTAATTCATAATTTATTAGATGGGACCTATGGGAATATGGTAACTACCATTTTGCATGGACGATGCAAAATAAGATACATAATTTATCTGGCATTCCGCTAGCAAAATACATATACTGTTATTAAAGACCACAATAAATATTGGAAAGGAAAACGTCTAGAATAACTAAGTGAAGTTATTAATCATTTTAGATAGATTTCCATTGTCTGTGTTTTCATTAAAAAATGAATATTATTAAAAAAAAAAAAAACGCATTATACCACGCAATTTCGGTTTCTGCATATTAAATAATATTAAATACATCACATGAAATGAAATTATAACTTTTCGCAATCTTAATTTAAATATCTACAATGCATTTTCCTTAACGAAGAAACATTTCTCCAATCTTTTTGCTTAATAGCAGTACATAATAACTTCAAGTTTCCTTCCACAAGGTTATTTAATTAAAAAATATACATCATTTTTTGTTGGTAATTTATAATTTAAAAAAAACTAATATTTCTACGAAAAAGACCTCTCTGCTCATTATAAATTAATTAAATTTTAAATAAATTTATTTTAATGAGATTACACGTTTATAGTAATATCAAAAATTATTCTTATATCAATTTTAAAATAATTACGCTATATCTGTTTAATTAACATTAAGAAATAAATTTATTTATGAACACATTATTAACATTAAATCTATTTAATTAACATTAAGAAAATAATTGAATAAAAAGCGTCATAGAAATTGACATCACTGTGATTTAACATCTGAAATTATTATTATTATTTTTGTTATGCATGATGCTTATAATTACAAATAGTTTAAATATAATTTCAGACGCTCGATTAAAATAAGATTGATAATTGATATCAACTATAAATAATTTATTATAATTTTTTTCCCAACTTTCTATATTTTAATTAATAAATTCTAATGAGAATTAATCATCTGATATTATTATGTTTTATTTATTTATTTTTAACATCAAAATTATGCGCATATTTATTTTAGCAGGAAAAACTATTTTGAGTTATTGTCTTGAATTTCAATGAAAATCTGAAGTCTTTTAGACTTCAGAATCTAAATTTAAGACTGGAATAACCAACAAGTGCTTTTTAATTAACTGCAATAAACTATCTACATATATAAACGTTAAAAATAAGTTTAAACATCACAGCAATTGAAACCACTCTGATTTAACATCTGAAATTATTATTATTTTTTTTATACATGATTCTCATAGTTACAAATATTTTAATATAATTCTTAAAAGCTCGATTACACTAAAAGATTAATAATTGATACCAATCATAATTAATTGATCATAATTCTTTTCTCTATAACCTTTGCAATATTTTAATTAATAAATTATCCTGAGAATTAATCATCTCATATTAGTATCATCAAAATAATCATGATCAGTAACATCAAAATTATGTGCATATTTATTTTAACAGCAAAAATTATTTCAAATATAGTCTTGAATTTCAAAGAAAAGTCTAATCTAAAAGACTTCAGAGTTTAAATTTAAGATTGAATAGCCAACAAGGGATTTTTAACTAATTGCAAGAAAAAAAAGTTATAAGCGATAAAAATAAGTTTAAGCATCATTGCGATTTAATATTCGAAATTATTATTATTATTATTATTTTGTTATAAAAGATGCTCATAGTTAGAAAATGTTTTAATATTTTCAAAAGCTCGATTGAAATAAAGAATAATAATTGATACCAAATCATAATTAATTGATTATAATTTTTCTTTTAAACTTCCAATATTTTAATTAATAAATTATTCTGAGAATTAATCATTTTATATTCTTAATATTATTTATTTTTTAACATCAAGACTATGCGCATATTTATTTTAACAGCAAAAATTATTTGTATAATTGCCTTGAATTTCAAAAAGAAAGTCTAATCTAAAAGACTTCGAAATTAAGATTGGAATAACCAACAAGAGTTTTTAATTAATTACAAAAAAAATTATAAACGGTCAAAAAGGTTTATTCATGATTTATAATTTAATGACAAAGTAACATTTTTTTTCTTAAAAAATATGCATCGTTTAATTTTAAAAATAATCTATATTTGTAATTCATTGCAAACAGTATTTCGAAATTTCTGATACAGTAAATCATATTAGAAATTAAAAGTTACCTTTTGATTTAATTTTAAAAAATGTAAAGATCTTTTGAATAAATCTGTCCTCCATTTAAATATGAAGAACGATGGTTGGTTGTTTAGGTTTTGTGGCAACAGGAACCCATATACGGAGAAGAGTAAGCACCCAAATATTAAGCCTCAAACAGTAGCCTGTTGAAAATTGGGAGTGATAAGATTTTTTTTTTTTTTTTTGTCTTTGAAATTAATCGATATGATTTGTTTACGATAACAAATTAACCGTCTATACATGGTACAAAAACATTGCCATGGTTTTTGTTAAATAATGTTTCAACATTCCAAAACATTAATTTCAGGACATTTCGTGCATAACAAGAAAACGTACACTTAATACAAGAAAAACTGTTATTAAGTCTCGTTTTATTTTCATTACCATTGATGTTTTAGTATAAACGTCTTAGGGATAAAAGGGTAAAAGTAAATAGCCTTTTCAAATAAAAATTTATTCAACAATTTTTTTTTTTTTTCAATAAAATTTATTAATCAGTTTTTAATAGAAAAATATCCGAAAAAAAATATCAATCTCTATTCATCGATTCAATATTTTTCTTAGTAAATATGAATAAATTGTAATAAACGCGAAGTCTCGAACTTTTTTACTAATGTAATTTTTTTCAATTGTCTGTATTGTTTTATTTTAAATTAAAAAAACTAAATATAACAAATAAAATAATAAACAATTTTTTTTATACAATCAATCACTCTCAAATACCAAGTTCCAATTCTGAGATCTTTGAAAATTTTAGTGACTGCTTATTTAAAACAGAAATGTGGAACCATTTTTATATTTATAAAATTATAATTAGTTAACAAATATATTAATTATTCATTTTTTGCCTTAAAAATTAATAAATAATCAAATATTATATAAATACTTAAATTTAAATTAATTAATTTTGATAATTATAAATTAATTAATAATAAATAATAAGTAAAAAATAATTAATAATATTATAAATTGTACTATATTATTTAATTATTCTTGTCCTTTTCAATAATTGTATATATTTTTCAAATTAGATATCATGATTTTTATTATAGATTTAAATATTATGAAAAATGAATAGATTTACGAATTGAAATGCTTAGAGAACAAGGAAAAAAAAATGTCTAATAATGAATGTAGTAAAACAGATTTTTATCAGAGAAAATATTCTTTAGAGGGAGCACAATAATGACTTCAAGACCTTATTTTTGAAAACGTGATTGTTCTTTCTATGTTGACATTGAAAACTCGTGGAGGTATTTTGTTGCTCCTATCAACCGATCGACAGTTGCTGACAGCCGTGATGGGAATACTTTGTTCGCTTTTTCAATTTTGATAAGAAAAATGTGTATTGACCAGTAATTATCACTTCCTTGATTATTCTTTTAAAATGTTATTTAATCGATAGATAATATGATAAGAAAAAAGAATTCCTTACTAATCTGATAGCGTTTCACATCCAGCTTAGATAGCAGTAATTTAGTGAGTTACTACATTAAGAAAGAATCTGAAATATTTATAAATCCATTAATTTGTTGGAGACTTTCTGCCGATATAATGAAATTATATGTAGTTCTTAAATTAGATTATAAATTAAAAAATTTAAAATAAGTGTTTAAAAACTATTTAAATATTGCATATTTAAAAAAGGATATATATATATACACACACACAAAATAAATAAGCAAATATATAGAGAGAGATAGATAGATTGAAGATATATATCTTTTGGATGAGATTAATTAGTAGAAAAATGCTTTTTTATTGTACAAGTTAAAATTGTTTATTGTTAAATATAATAAATACAGATAATATTTAAAAATGTAATGGATACATATTTTAATATAATGAGTTCTCTATAAATATGTATTCCATTGTGTTTTTTCATTATTTTATTTTTATTTATTTTATTTTGCATGTATTTTCGTTTTATAATCCAAAATTTTCAAGTATTTAATTTGTACTAACTGGTTTTAAACTATGATGATGAAAAATTATTGTAAAATTTCTATTCATTAGAATTCCAATGAAATTTGGGAAATATCGTTAATCAAATAGTGCTTCACAAATTAGGCACGGAACAAAAACAACGAGATCATTTTCTGTCTTGAAAATACATAAAACAGAGATATACCAACAAATACTTTATTTGGGTTCAACATGTGATTTGGGGTGACCACTTTTTATTTTACCTGTACATACACGATAGAGTATGCACTGCTCAAAAATATATTTATAAAACTAAGTTGGCAACAAACACCGTTTGCTCCTGTCCAAGCAGTTCAAACATCTTGAAATGTTGCAATAGCAGTAATACATCTCGTTAGAGCATCTCTCGACATCAGGATAAAAAATATGGAGAAATACTGTGTAGACTAATTCAATCACACAATAGTATTCTCCAAGATTGTAAGCGGCTTGATTGGTTGACGAGAAATTGGCCAGCGCTCTAGTCTTAGGTATACACATGCTTCAGGTTCAAAGAGCTGGCCTGGAATGGATGACTGTTAATGGTTTGGAATCCATGTTCAAGTGTGAGGTTCCAGTCTACTTAGCCAAAAGTGTGCACAAAATGACCATGGGCGGCTTAAACCAAATCATGATTGTAATTTTCCTTAACATACATCAATGTTA